>LPNX010224169.1:97418-110416 GCA_001517045.1 Pseudotsuga menziesii
TAAGCACTTCCCAGAAGTACTTCCAAAGGTTCTCTAAAGTTCAAACAAGTTAACCCTGCCCTTTTCACCACGCTCACTTGATAGAAAACCACTAAGTACAACTTAGGTGGTAACACTATTCAACATTCTCATCTGCAAATTCTTCATCATCTTGAGTATTCTCTGAATTCTAATTTTATGCATCAATATTTGTATTGAAAAATTCATCTGACATTTATAAGAATATTTTTATCTACAAATCATCTTCAAACACTTGCCAATACTTAGAACTGTCAGGGATAAAAGGTCTATTCACAACTTCAAGTTTATACTTTTTATTAGAATAGATAGGAATCTTAAAATTTCCAACAGTAGTGGCCAAAGAATAAGCTATCTGATTTTATATTCTAAGAATTACCATGACTCTATGTTCAATAAAAGAGTTTCCCAGCATATCCCAAACTTCATTCATGTAATCCCTCATTCTAGGATGTTTTGGTTGATAGCTACCATTCACTTGATTTACCACTAATTCTGAATCTCCATACACATCTATTCTATTTGCTTTTAATTCCTTCAAGGCATTTAAGCCTAACAACAAATCTTCATATGCTACTACATTATTTGTACACTCAAATGTCAATTTAAAAGAATTAAATTTAGAATCTCTTTTTGGAGAAATAATCCAAATGCGTGTACCATCTCCCTCCTTACTTATTGATCCATCAAAGTACATAGTCCATACCCCTTCATCATTTTGTTTTACTTCCAGTGCTTCTTGCATCTTAGAAAATTATTTATCTTCTTTTGATCATCTACTACTGGCAAGTCTTGTTCAATATGAAAATAATTATAAAAGATATAATACCCCAAATCTTTATCAACGACATATATAGAATGATTACCATGCTTCTCTTGACTACTTACCACATATATCATTCTCTTTTCTCCGTATAGTCTTCTATGTTCTCCAAACAATGGAATTATTGCATAAGAGATATCCATTTGTAAGGTCCCTTTTAGTTTTGAATCCCAATACCTGGATAAAAGAATACCAAACTTAGGAGGAATGCCAGCCACCACCATGTCCATGATAATACTCTTAGCAGGAATATGTGCAAGAGGAACTACCAAATATTTGATCAACCCCAAACACCTAACCTTTCTAGAATCAAAATAAAATAAATCTTTGTAAGGTCTTGTGATTTCTAATCCCATACTTTCAACCACCACCCTTGGCATAAGGTTATGTGAAGCACCAAAGTCCAACATAGCAGTGTGTAAAATCAGATCGCAGACATTTAGACCGACATAGAAAGGTGGAACATCATGCTCATCAATATATTCTATTATGGGGCCAAGGACAATAGTTGGAGCATCATTTGTCAACTCTAGTGTATTAGGCTGACGCTCTTCGTCAGTTCTGACCATTCTGGTGATCTTCTCTATATATTAATTGTTCTTCAACAGCTCATTGAAAGGGATGGAAATTTTTATTTTGGACATTTCATTCTGCAAACTAAAGGAAGAAATTGTTCTATCACTTTCTATTCACATTTCTATTTTGTTTTCTTTTGATATTTTTTTTTTATTTTATTGAACTTTTTGTACAATGTTCCCCTTTAGGTTTTATTTTGGTTTTTCTTTATTTTGTTGACTGCTAGAAGGATGGTTTGGAGGAAGTCTTCATTTATTTACAATTACATCTCTACTTCTCAAATTCAAATTTCTCTGGAGATCATTCACAACATTTTGATATCCTTTTTGGTATTATTTTGTCTCTAACTCAAAAGTATCACACTCATCTTCCTGAGCAAATTGTTAGAATAGTAGAGCTAAGATAAACTAGTTTACCTATCTAAGCAACCAACAACATATCATAAATTATAAGAACGGGAAAAGAAAAGGACAAGAGAACACCGATATACGTGGTTCACCCTAATAGGTTACATCCATGAGAAGGTAGTCTTCTATTATCTCCAGAATGTCTTCTCCAATCTTACAAGAGAGCAAAGCACAAATACCCCAAAGAATATAGATGATGTACAACAGTGTTACAATAGTACCACTACTACATCAAGAATACATGATATGTAGAGACTCACTTGACCCTATTATATACTAAGAGATGAGGAGGAATTACTCTCGCATATTACATGTGGGATAATATAATTCTCCAAAATAACATCTCTTAATACAATACCATGGACAAATACTCTACACAATTAAATACAACACCATATAACTATGGGTTAAATGTATTACTCTTTTACATAAGATTGTAGACAACTTCCGACATAATACAAAGACATTATTACCTTCCAAGGAATATAATATATTCCAACACTCCCCCTTAAAAATGGTTGGGAGAAGGGCCCACACTAACACTAAGGAACGAAGGAGTCATTACTGCTCCCCGTTGATGACAACTTCCTGCATTCCAAGCAAGAAACGAAGATGCACAAAATTTGCATCGGTGAAGGATTTGGTGAATATATCTGATGCTTGTTGCTCAGTAGGACAATACTGAAGAGAAATAATACCATCTTCCACAAGTACGCGAATGTAATGAGCATAAAGGTTGATATGATTTGTCTTAGAGTAATATACCGAATTATAAGCAAGTTGGATTGCACCTTGATTGTCACATTTCAACATAGTGGACGATTTTGGATCCAGACCAAGCTCTGTAAGAACATGCCATAACCAAACTTCTTCTTTAATTGCTTCTTTGGCTGCTCTATATTCTACTTCACATAAAGATAAAGAAACAGTCTTCGCCTTCTTTCTTGACCAAGAAATCGAACCTAAACCAAGTTGAAATACATAAACTACAATGGACCGTTGATCAGAACTGTCACCTGGCCAATGAGAATCTGTGTAACCAGAGAGTGAAACTATAGTGCTGCTCGAAAAAAAACATCATAGTGTAATGTCCCCTGTAAATATCTCAGAATCCTCTTGGTTGCCTGCCAATGACTTTCATGAGGTTGTTACATGAACCGAGAAACCAAATTGATGAAAATAGAGAGATCTGGTCGGCTGTGAGTTAAATATATCAAACTACCTACAAGCTGGCGATAAAGAGTAGCATCAACAAGCAGTGTGGTACACTCAACAATTAACTTTACACCAGACTGAAATGGCGTAGGAGCATATTTACAATCACTCATACGGAAACAATCCAACATGTCTGTAGCATACTTCGGCTGAGAGAGAAACATATCATTTGCCATATGTCATATTTGAAGACCCAAGAAATAATGCAATAAACCAAGGTCAGTCATTTCAAACTTCTTTTGAAGATCACTTTTTAGATTTTGAATTAATGTAAGCTGGTTGCTTGTGATGATAAAATCATCTACATATTAAACAACAATGAGAATATTAGTACCAAAGTTTCGAACATACATATTTGGATCAGATATACAATGCTTAAAACCATTCTTCAAAAAATATGCATCAAGTTTATCATAACAAGCCCTAGGTGCTTGTTTGATACCATATAAAGACTTGTGTAGTTTACATACTAAATTTGATGATTCAGCATTAATAAAACTAGGAGGCATATAAATTTCTTCATTAATATCACCATTTAAAAAAGAACTTTTAACATCCATTTGGTGTATTTCCCATTTATAAGATGAAGAAATGGATAAAATGGTTCTTACTGTATTCATTTTAGCAACAGGAGCAAAAGTTTCATTATAATCTATACCTTCAAGTTGATTAAAACCTTTTGCAACTGACCTAGCTTTATATTTTTCAATCTGTCCTTCAGTAGTGAACTTAGTTTATAAACCCATTTACAACCAACTAAATTCTTGCTAACAAGAAGAGGAACCAGAGACCAAGTCTTGTTCTTCATAAGAGACTCATACTCAGCAGTCATAGCTTATTCCCATTGAGGTTTACCTTGAGCTTGAGCATAAGAGGTAGGATCATCTATGGCCAAAACTTTGGTCATAAGGGAAAAGTTAGATCTAGTTCTACAAGGGTCGGATGGGTTACCAACCTCACTACCTGTAGATTCAAGAGTTTTTCGGGCCCAAACAGAAAGGTTAGAGAAAACAAAAAAAAATTCAGCTTCAGTACATTCAGGTGGAATACTTGAAGAAGAGAGTGAACTAGGATCAACAACATGCAGAGAAATGGAAGAATAAATCGAGATAGGAGTAACAGGAGACAATGGGATATTTAGTGTAACATGAGGTTCGACAGACTCATGTGGTGAAGATACTTCAGAAAAGTGAACATCCCTTCGGATGATAACACTTTGAGTAGAGGTATCAAATAACCTGTAAGCCCTGGAATCCTCAGAATAACCAATGAATTTGCATTAGAGAGAATTTGAGGTAAAAAATGGGCCACCTAAGAGATGTACTACAAAAATATAAGATATATTAAAATATTATGATTTAGGGGTTTTATGGAGTAGGTATATATGACAACTCACCTCCTACACTACTTTTTATGCACAATATAAATAACCATGGTTGAGTTACTTTTCTAAATTGACTATAAATAAAATTAATAAAATAACTCTACAATGATGTGACTAGGATTCATTGGAAAATCCCAAAAATTTATTGTCCTTTAGCATTTATTTGTCGTGAACTTGTAAATGAAATTAAACAAAAAATATATTTTTTTAGGAGTTATTTTTTTAATTTATGTTGACTTTTTATATTTAGTACATTCCTCATCAATTTAATTTTAATGTGATTTAATTGATATTTATTTAAATATAAAATTTTAACAATATTATTATAATATTTATTGCATTATTAGAATAAATTAATATCAAAATCTTTTTTTTATATATATTCATTTTATTGTAAATGAATGTTATAGTTAAATCTCTTATAGAAAATAATATAAGACATAATTTATTCTTAAAAATTAAGTAGTATATATATATTATCTTTAGGACATTATTATTTTATAAAACATTCTTATTTTATTTTATTGTAGATGAATGTTATAGTTAAGTCTCTCATAGAAAATAATATAAGACTTGGTTTATTCTTAAAAATTGACTAGTGAAAAAATATAAAAAAAAGTTAACTATGAATATTATCTTTAGAACATTATTATTTTGTAAAACATTTTTTTCATTTTATTGTAAAGGAGTGTTATAGTTAATTCTCTCATAGAAAATAATGTAAAACAATAATTATGAGTACTTTACTTGAAAATGACAATAATATTATTTTATGAGAAAGTGAATTGTGAGTACTTTAGTTGAAAATAACAATAATATTATTTTATGAAAAAGTGTGCAATGACTTTTATTGTGAGTACTCAGACTTTATGACTTAAAAGTACTTGTACCACTACCTTGGTTAACTATGGGTTTTCATCCACCATAGAAAATGTGACAAATAAGCATTCTTAACTCATGCAATGCCACCTCAACCATGGGGGATGATGTCATCTACTAGAATGTAATTGGTTGATTTTTATAGTACATTTTGGTCCTTTTGAGGCACACTTTTTACCTCAAATTCTCTCTAATGAATGTGGGTGATAAGGTCCTCCTGCCGACTGATTCGAATCCATTGCCAAAGTGATTAGGAAAGTAATATTTGACAGGACAAAAGAAGAAGAATATTTCTATGCCAACCCTCAATAATGTTTATGTAATACTTCCTTACAGGCCTTCCATCAAATATGAATACAATAGGTTTTGAATAATATGTGAATTATTTATGGATATTGATAACGAAGAATTATTTTATTGCATGCATTTTGTAAGCCACATTTTGAAGATGGAATGTATCATTTGGAGGGGTTGATTTATGCAACTCTTATCATTACGGAGGCATGAAAAGCAATACTTTATGATTCGGGGGGTTCGTGTTAATGCAAAGGAAGATGCAAATGAACTCACACGAATGAGATATGCATATCCATGGTGGAAGGGGAAAGAAATAAAATATGAACATAAAAGGTTGGAAGGCATGTGTCCTCTCACACTAGAGGATACTGCACTGGTTTTGAATGCTTTGGGATTTGATAAAAGTACTCATATTTATATTGATGTTGTTCAAATATATGGTGGTGACAAAAGATTGGAAGCCTTTCATGCAATGTATCCAAACATTATGCAGAAGGAGATTCTTTTGAATCCAAATGATTTGAATCCCTTTTAGAATCATTCATCACAAATAAAGCGATGTGCCAATAGTGAGCGAGGATATTATAGATGCTAAAGTTGTGGATATGAAAGTAACATGTGAGAATATAACAGGCAATAAAACTGTAGAGATGAAGACAACATCTGAAAAGATCGTAGGAGCTAAAAGTGCAGACTTGAAAAAGCCAACATTGAAGGTACTCTACATGAAACATCAAGTAAAGATCATTCTACAAGTAGAAGTCAACACAAGAACTCTGGTCTGGATTAGATTTCCTTGATGCATTGGCAGAAGCTGCTGGGAGATTTTAATTTGATATCCAAATCTAAAGGAATAATACACTTTTCATACTTAGCTATATTAGATCTTTTCATATAGATACTTTTCATTTTTTAGAAGTTAAATCCTTAAAAGGTGGATCTCCAAACAAACTTTTGATCTTACCTTTTTCCCTATATATTGTAATATTTTGGTTAAAGAAATGGAGACACATGAGGGTCAACATATGCTGGGAGCTTGTACAGTTCTTGAATACCTTATCTGTGTATGAATTTCTTTGTTGAATGAATGACTTATTATCTATTTCGGGCTAGGCTTTAAACTAAATATTGTGTTGATATTATGTGGTTATGTTTGAACTCATGTTTGCATTTGTGTTTATATAGATGTATTATATATAGATTCCTGTGTTGGCAAGTGAATATTTATGCTTAAATGATGTTTGAAATGTATTTTTAAGCATGTGTACTTTACATATGATGCAGTGGATGAACTATTTGTTTATTCTTTGTGTCTATATGATTTCAACCTATCTCCTCAATCCTGAAAGTTGTGTTGTCATTCCTTCTGTAAAATATTGTCCTTATGCATGTATTATATGATGTTTTCATATTTTTGTGTCTCTGTACTTGTTTTTATATTCTTGAATTTTATATTGTTATCCATAAAACTACAAAATAAGTCTTTGATTTCTAAGGTGCCTAAACACGACTACCCTTTATTCTAGTTAGCATAATTTAGGATAAACACCATGGTGTGCACAAGACCATATATTACACATGTAGTGGGAGTTAGGAACATGTATATGGACAATCCTAGTAAAGAACATTGGAAGGCGGTAAAGTGGATTGTCAAGTATTTGAGAGGTACTACTACTCATGCATTGTGTTTTGGAGGTTCATACACTGTTCTACGGGGATATGTTGATGAAAATATGGCGGGTAATAAATATAGCAAGAGGAGCACCACAAGGTATGTATTTATTATAAGTGGAACAACAGTAATTTGGATTTCAAAACTGCAAAAGGTTGTTGCACTTTCAACAACAGAAGTACAGTATTTTGCTACTATGGAGGCTAGTAAAGAGATGATTTGACTACAGAGGTTCATGGAAGAATTGGGTAAGAAGAAAAATAATAGAAGTTTGTATACTGGAAGCCAAGGTGCCATTCATCTTGAGAATAACTCAACTTTCCATTCTAATACTAAACATATACAGCTCAAGTACCATTTCATACAATTTGGAATACGAACTGTTGAAGTTGGAAAAGATACATACTGGCTAGAATCTTACACACATGTTGAAAAAGGTTGTAACTAGAGAGAAACTGAGTTCCTAATTAGTTTCAGTTGTCCTTCATGCATGACGGTGAAGATGAGAAATACTATATGTCCAAGTTTTAGAGCATAGTCTAGTAAGTGCAGTAGAGGTGGAGTTGTTGTAATAAGTCTCTAAGTGGGAGATAATTGGTTGTAGATCCTGATATTCCTAATTCAGAGGTCATGTTTCACTCTTGCTTCAATCCCAACACCTAACGAGGGGGCGGGGGCAGAACCTTCATAGCGGTAATTTCAAAAAAAAATCCTTGTAAAATTTTGTAATTTAATCATCGTGACTTGGTCAATAATGTGTAATTTACTATGCCATGGTATTTTCCCATGGAAATTATTGTGGAAACTATTGCACAAGAGTTCCTTCCCACTTTAGTAGGGGGATAGGCCTTGTAGGATGCAACAAGGCCTTAGTATTTGGAGCCCCATGGTGGTGGTGGATTGTCACCCAAGTGATCCTTCAAGAGATTGTTAGAGTAAAATAAGATAAAATCAAGAATATGATAACAAAACTAAATAAAATGACAAAGGGAGTAGAGGATGCAAGCTCCAACAATGAATGTGATCCAAACCACTTTCATATTTTACAATGGTCAAGATATTACAAACCTTGGATATTTGATATCCAAAAGGAGGCAAATAATATTCCTAGGGGAGGAATTTCTTGTCCAAACTTGTTTGCAAAATGGTAAAGGAACCAAATGGGAAGAACACTTTCCCCTTGAGGGAAGGATGTAAGGGAGCTTTGGGAATGCTTGACAGGAGGGAAGAGGTGAGCTAAGAGGAAGCTCAATCAAAATTCCAGCAACATAACCTTGCTCAAAATTATTCTTACAATAAGCATGCTCATGGCTTTCTTTTATAGGCTAAGAGGTGGCCAACAAATAACAAGATCATAGTGTGAACCAAATGATCCAAGTTTTGGCTCCAAAGTACACCAAGAGGCCATTTAAGTCAACCTATTTTGTGGAAGACCAAAATTTAAATTCATTTGAGTAAGTTGAGATTTCATGATCCTTCAATGCGCCGCTGGTGGGTGAAATCCTATCGTTTGTGTCTAAAGCATGGATCTCGAAGGAAATTCTATGTTGCAGTGTTGGTGTTGTTCTGGAGATGTGCGTTGTAGCACTTATCAACGGATTTTTACCCACGTTGTTGTGATTTTTTACTGCTTTAGGGCCATTTTGGGCTCAATCTTCTATTTGTATCTTGTGAATATGTATTCAGCTATATGCATGTTGTATGTTGATGAAACTTTACCGTGTGAATTGTGAAATTGTCACAAGTGTGCTAGTTTTTCATGATAATAGATTCCCCATTGATGTATGAGGTTCATAGGGTACTATAGAGCCGATAATGCATCATTGTTTCTTTTGTGTTATCTCTGTTGTTTCTTCAAAATGTGTGGACAAGAGTAACCTTCCAAAGGGGCGAGTTTGTTGATGTGTTGTTTTTATACAAATTAGGTGGGAATTCCGATGCTCGCAAAAAATGGCCAAAGTGGCTAAAAAATTACAATACTGAGGGATCTCTCATAAAATTTTATGGGCATGGATGAGGGTGGCCTCAATCCATTCAAGAGTACATGAACCTGTTATTTATTGTAACTGGTGTTGAAGAAGCAAAACCGTTGAGAATCTGAAGAAGAGGGTAGGTGTTTAGAATGGTGGTGGAGCCATGGAAGACCTTACATGTGCCATATATGTTTCTACTATCATTTTCCAAACATGGACACTGCTACCTTCAAAATGTACAACTCCCCTTGATGCGAATAAAGGTATTGTTGTCGGGCATAGGGGAGACTATTCTGTTAAGGAGCACTAAGGACTCTCCTTACTCAATCCAAGGTAAATCCTTATATGGATTGAAAGGAATTCCAAGGTACCATTTTCAATGCCTCAACTCTCAAAATATAAGGAACTAGTGTCAATGAGAGTTGAAGAATCATCATAAGATGATGGTATTATCTTACAAACCAATATTGTGTTGTAACTAAGTGTTACTAACTAACCTGACATAAGACTGGATGATAAGCGTGGAGATCATACTTCCTTTGATCGATGATAAAATGGAGGAATATCTAATGGTATCATACTTCAAGTGAGGATGTAGCGGAGGGAGACAAACCGTAGATGAAGGGCTTTATTAGGGACACAATACCTAAGAGAGTGGTGACTGATAAAGGTATGACTGCAAGATACTGAGAGAGTCAATGTCATCAATCAAAGGTGACCAAGGGGTTGCTACCAAAACAATTGATCGGTTCCCATGTGTAAGTGAAATGGGGAATGGTTCGTACATAAAGAATATTTGGTGGGGTCCCCGTGGTTTTGAGCATGCCAGGGGACTAATTTAATGACGAGTGGGACTCCCATGGTTTTTGGTGGGTCGGGGAGTCAATTTGATGATGGGTGGGATTCCCACAGTTTTGAGTGAGTTGGGGGGGGATTTTCCAAAATTAAGGAATGGGTGATTTGAAAACATGAAGATAAGTGCCCCATGAATCAATGTTATGCAGAGTATTCATGTGGGAATAACTTAGAAGAATTGGTTGTCTCATGGGGAGGGGGATCCATTGTTTTCCCATAGAAATGATGATACACAAGATATTTGCAGATGGATCGAATGCTCCTGGAGGTATGAGATCACCGCGGTGAATCTTCTTCATATCTTGGGTCGAGGAATTTGGTTATGTGGCACTGCTAGAGGTAGGTGAGTAAATGTACAACTATGGAGTGATTGACTTCATGCATATTACTTTGGTGCAGGAGAAATTCCTCATAATTGTGAGGCGATCAACATCATAGGTTTCAATTTATGATGAAGGATTGCAGAGGGAAAACACCCATGGGGGGAATCATAGCGATCCTCAATTTTGAGGTTGATGGCATATCAAAACTGGGATATTGATAAATGCAAATTGATGTTAGGGTTGTGGTTATCAAAGGGAAAAAGTAATGCAGAGAGGAGAGTTCTGTGATAATACTTGAGGTAACAATATTGCGTTGTTTTTTATGGAGGTTTATTTTTACATGTTCTGATGGTGATCCTACACACATGATGTGCATACCAAAGTGTAGTGAAAGACATGAAAAAGGTATGGACAATGCAGAAGTAAGAACTCAAAGCATGGTGCACCTATGAGGTGCATTGTATTATGAGTAAAAATTCTTCAGATAGAGCCCATTGACAGGGTTGTTCAGTGTTATACCTTCATAATCTTAGAAAAAATATGCCCCATTGGGAATAGATCATTGGATGATGAAGGGACAAGTCCACTTAGGCACAAACTTGCCTATCCCATGTTTGAAATATTTTCTAGTGTTGAACACTAGAACAAAATCGCCCTCACTAAATGTATGTGGGAAGACGTGATGGTCATATTGGGTTGTGGATCGAAGTTTCATGGATTCAATTTTTTGTAGCGAATCGCATCATTTCTTGTCAAGGTGTTTCAGGGTGAACAACCATTGTTCCAATATCAAAATATTGGGCACTAATTCAACATCTCATTAGGGAGTAGGAATTTGAAACTCAATAGGGAGGAAGGCCTCGACTCCGTAGACTAAGTGGAATCGTGTGAATCTATAATTGGTTTTAACTGAGGTTCTATAGGCCTAAAGGGTGGGGAAGAGTATGTGGTGCCAATTATACTTGATCTTATCAATTTTTCGGTGTAGCATAGATTTTAGAACTTTGTTGATTGCCTTTACTTGGACATTGGATTGAGAATAGTAAGGGGAAGAGAAGTCATGTTTGAAGCCTAAGAGGGAAGATAATTCCTTGAAATTTTGATCCCGGAAGTGCTTTCCAATTTCAAAGATTAACTATTTTTGGATGCCAAACTACGTTACGACATGGTTAAATAAGATCTGTGAAGTGATGATGGCTTTGCATTCGAAGGTAGGAATGGCTTCCACCCATTTGATAAAGTAGTTGACGACCACAATGATGTTTATGTGTCCTTGGGAGGAGCTGGGATGACACTCCATGTGGTCATTGGACCATCTGCAAAAGAATCCTACAGTGATGACAGGGTGTAACAGAGCTGGCGGGGATGATGTTTTGGAAGTGAAGACTTGATAGTTAGTGCATCTATTGACAGCATAGACACAATTATTGAACAAGGATGGCCAAAAGTATCCTATGCAGAGGATTTTTTTGGATATGGCCAAGCAAGAGAGGTTGCCACCACAAGTGCCATTATGACAATCGTTGAGTACTTATTTATCCTCGTTATGGGACAAACATCGACACAATATGGCATCCACTAAGAGATGATAGAGGACATCTCCAAGGAGGATATACCACGGGCTTGGTGGAGAATACGTCGCCTATCATCATGGTAGAGGTGAGGGGCGAACTTCTGAGTTTTAATGTAAGTCATTATATCATCGTACCAAAGGCCATGAGTGGTGATATTGAAAAGGTACTCGTTAGGTAGCTGATCGTTCACTAGCTCACCTAGGGTAGAAGGGGGGAGGTTTGTAATGAGCTCTACGAGAGCTAAGTCCTTCTTACTTTTAGGGGTTGCAAACTCAATATCAAATTTATGGAGGATTACGATCCACCATGTAAACTTAATGTTTATGAGTCGACAACTAAGTATGTATTACGTAGGATTAAAGTATGTTATGAATGTAGTCCTGCGTGATAAAATGTAATAGTGCATATTCTACATGGAAATGATGATATCTAGCATAATCTTCTCAACTTGGGTATATTTGAGGAGGCTGGATAATGGCTTTCTAATGTAATAAATGACATGTTTATTATTATCATCGTCTTGTTGGACCAGGACTCTTGCGGCAATGCAAGAGATGTAGAGACATCGCAGGGGTGACTCATCGTACTAGCACGATATCATAATGCGAGACAGGTTTTGAATCCATCTATGGAAATGGTAGTGTGAGATACCACATAGAAATTCCTGGGAGTATTAACCGGTCCATAACCGGTTGTTTTGGTCTAAGGGTTCGTGTAGTTACCAGCAATACATAATTATCTATACATACGTACATGTGTGTGTGTGTATGTATACATACATACATATATATATATATATATATGTATATGTATATACATATACATATATGTATATACATATACATATGTATATACATATACATACATATACATATGTATATATATGTATATATATGTATATATATATATATATGTATATGTATATGTATATGTATATGTATACATATATATACATATGTATATGTATATACATATATGTATATGTATATACATATACATATA
>LPNX010224169.1:111244-187217 GCA_001517045.1 Pseudotsuga menziesii
ATGTGTATGTGTATGTGTATAAATATATACATATATACATATATGTATATATATATATAAATCATTCACATGATCATAACCATAATATATGCAAGAGTAAGTGGGTCAACAACAACTCACTTTATATTATAAGATCAGACAATACATAGAGATCAATCAACATACATGTCAGAAAATATGGTTCATTATTTAGTTACAACTGACAGGTCAGCCGGCCAGTCGAATAGGCTCCTCCAACATCTTCCCCACCAACAAAATCTTTCTTCATCCTGAAGAGAAGAGGGGAGTACAAAAATGTGTTTGTTACGGTCGATGTTCCATAGATGAACTGATAAATTGAATAGGCGCACTACAAGCTTTGAAGATGGAAATGGTAGAGGAGGAAACTCGAGATTGAAATCTTTCCATTCATGTAAATTTGTCTAGATATTTGTGCTGATAGTGATGAGATTGGTTAACTTGGTAGTTTTATCGATGAGGGGATCATGATTTATTTTCTGCAGGTCTTTCCCTAGGAACAACTGCTGACTATTTGCGTCAGTGAGAATTTTACCCACTTATGTTACCAAGCTATCAAATTCATTATGCGTTGGTTGAGCATACCTTGACCACTACTTAGCTTTGTTTTGGATTTCCTTGAGCTTGTTTTTTTCCATGACGATATGTTGCTCAAGTTCTGGTATAGTGGTGAGGTCGGTAGACAATTTCTATTGGAGTATAAGTGTTAAGTTGTTCTAGACTCTGCTCATGTCTGCAAAAAACCTGTCCATAGTGCAAATACTAGTTATGCAAAACTTCGATCGACTGCTTGGAAAGTGGTGCATATTCATGTAGTTGATTGTGTTGACTCAAAAATAGTTTGTGTTGTTCTTCTAAGAGGGTTGCGGTTTTTTATTCATATTGTTGGTTTTTATGGGAAGTGGCTTCTTCTAACATTACTTTTAAGGACTCAAAAAGGATTATAATATGATCTAGAAGCCTTTTGGTTGGGGATTCATATAATGTTGGTGTAATATGTCTGGTAATACAATCACAAGTTTTAAGAACTTCATCTTATTGATATTCTATAGCATCAAGTTTGTTTTTTTCCTTAAACCATCATTTCTTATATTCCTTGATGATGTTTTGTAGCGGGGTGTCTAACTCGTGGTCTCTAGCAATTGTGACTGACTAGAAGTTGATCAGAATTTGTTTTTTATTTTTACTCCACTTTGATTCCTTTCTTTCATGTCCTTGAGCTACGTGTTGAGTTTCCAACAATGGAGGAGGTGTGGTCGAGGTATCTACAAACATCCTAGGAAAGCACAATTGGGCTATGGATTCACAAATTATATATGGATTACATAATAGTTTGCAGGAGAAGATACACATAGGAAATTTATCACTCAGTTACAGTCAAATAGTTGTTTGTTTGGTGATAAATAGAGAACATGAACAATCCATCAACACAGAGCATCTACATGATGAATTCTGCATCAATTTTGGAGGGAAAGCTTTGATGAATACCTAAAAACAATATTTAGAGCATACAAGATAAATTCTGACCTATTATACACTTATTCCAGGCATGAAGAAGACATAGTGAAAAGATGAATAAGGAGACATGCATAGAGGAAATAAAGTAACAAACTATAAGATATGAATCACACATGAATATCTGCAACAGCATCAAGCATTCGGCTCTGCAACTTCATTAGCAAAAAACCTCAATAATTCATAACATAAAATTATCATGGGTTCTAACCCTGTTTCCCTCTATGGAGGGCATATTTATAGCTTCCTAGACCCCTGAGACCAACCTCAAAACAGGGCCCAAAAACAGTTTCAGTATAATGATGAAAATCATAACAAACAAAGATATGGCAGATCCGCCATGATCATGAAATCAAATAGAAAACATGCACAGTAGCGCGTATGATGAATCAGTTGAAGATTTTTGATAGAAGGGATGCTGAAAATGACCCTTCAGAGGGTTTCTTCCATGGCCTACAATGTTTTTTCTCCATCTCTGTAATTTACCAGCACAAATCATTTTAGACCGTATATTTGGCAGATATCGGAAATCAAAACTTCAGCTTTTCACACCCAAATCCTTAGACTTTCCACTTTCCGATCCCGGATAGCGAAAATAATAAATCAAGACTCTGGCTCCTCGAGACCAAAACTTGTGCTTTTATGGATTCCAAATTTTACCTCCTGCGCTTCCTGTGTCGTAGATTTATGCGAAAAAATTTCTTAATCGTCAAATCTAGACTGCGAGGGTGGAAGTCGGATTTAACACATTTTTGTAATCAAAACTCACCCTGTTCCAGACTTCTGCTCCCAATTTTCCTTGGTCAGAAATGAATTTTGTCCTTTGATTTCCTACACTGAGCATCCCGACTGTCCATTTCTCTGGGAATCCCCCTTCCAACACCTGCAAAACTTCATCAATGATATTAAGGGTCAGATGATATAAAAATTTATAACCCTACTTCTCTTTTTAATGGACAAACCCTTCACTAAATAGTTAGGCCATAAATGGTGCTAACAACTGGCTCCAACTCATGATGCTATCCCCCCTGCGATGTAGCAAATAACCCCGTAGACCATGTGCCAAATCCATTGGGAAACTCCAGGATTTCAGACTTCAAACTTTTTAGTTTTATGTTTTTTACTTGTAAGTGAAAATGAAATAAAACTAAAAACATGGTTACCCCTTCAGATATTAGGTCCTTTTCTTCAAGCTTCAAATATTATGGCTTCACCATATGTACTATTAGAAATGTAAAGAAAGAAAAATATATACAACTATGATACAGAAATTACCTCCTCTTTCAGAACAAATAATGCTTAAGATACCTCCCATTCAGTGGACCTCCTTCCAGCTGAGATCCATCATGATGATGTAGAATAAATGTGTTATCTCCTTTATATGTTGATATGATGTAGGGGCATATCCACATGTGATCAAATTTTCCATGTTTATCTTCTCTAGGAGCATCCCACTTCAAGACCAAATCCTCAATCTGGAATTTTTCTTCTTTTACCTTTCTGTCAAAAGTTTTCTTCATTCTCTCTTGATGTAACTATACTTTATCATATGCTCTATCCCTTATTTCATTTAATTCTATGATCTGGTTAATCCTTCTTTGCATATGGTTGGGTTCATCCTGCTACTCATGCAATAGTTTCATGACTGGTACACTCAAGGATGCTGGAAAAACCACCTCAGTTCCATATACTAGTTGGAATGGTGACATCCCAATTTCACTTTTAGTGTTTATTTTGTCATCCCATAAAGCATATATCAGCTTTGTATGCCAAACCCTTTTGTTATCCTTCAACAACTTCTTAATGATTCTTACCAGATTTTTTTTTTGAGGATTCATCCAACCCATTTCCCTATGGGTAATATGCAATAGAATGATTTAGATTAATATGATACTTGTGACAAAAGTTTACCATTTTCTTGGACTTGAAATAAGGAGCGTTATCTTTTACAATCCTTATGGGACAACCAAACCTGGATAAAATATTCTCTTCAAGGAAACCCATTATTACTGCATATGTGACCCGTCTTGTAGAAATTTCCTCAATCCACTTAGTGAAGTAGTCAGTAGCTGTCAAGATCCATCTGTGATGACCTGAGGAGTTAGGATTTATTTCTCCAATAAATTCTAGTCCCCACTGTTGAAAGGGTTCTTCTACTGATATGGTATTTAGAGGAAGGGATACCACCTTTCTTTTCCCATCAAATACTTGACAATCGTGACAAGAAGTAGTTTCCTTGCAGGAATATGAGAACATTGAAGGCCAGTAAAAAACATTCCTCAAAATTTTGTTTGCACTCACCTTCCATGAATGATGTATACCACAGTCTCCCTTGTGAAATTATGTCATTGTCTATTTAGCTTCATTCTCCAAGAGGCAGTTTAGTAGAACACCACTAGGGTCTTTCCAATAGAGGTATTTGTTCAAAATAAAGAACTTAGCATACTTTAGCTTTACTTATATTTCCCTTGTGATGCTCAATCTTGTAGGAGCCTGTAAACTCTGCAATACATATACAATGTCATAATACCAAGGAGATACAGAGAAATCGAGCATTACCTACACCTCTGTATCATGCAGATTGGAATGATTGGTTAGAAAATTAAGTTGTAAGGATTCACAATTTGAGTTAGTCGTCATCTTAGCAAGCCCCTGCCCTTTTATCAACTTTGTGTGATTGATTTCAATGTCATATTCTAACAACACAACAATCCACTTTGCCCTCTTTTCTTTTGGGTCTGGTTGTGAAAGGATGTCCTTTACTACATTACTAGGAACATAGGAAATGATGTGACCAAATAATGTAAGCCCCGAAATATTTTAAAGACTTGACTAAAGCATATTCCTATTTCTCCATGATACCATACTTCAATTTCCCATCCCTCAACACCATTGTAGTCATCTTATAAATACCTCTTTGGTTTTGAAGAGAAATGAGGAAAATCTTTTTGTAAAGCTTTTCTTCAGTTTAATAGAAAATCTCTATTTCAGTTGTGGATATATGGTTTTCGTCTTCTGTGGGTGACTGATTGACTTAGCTTCACATCTATGATTGTTGGGAGGGCCCCTCAACAACCAGAGGTTTCTTTTCTTGTTTATTTCTTTCATCTTTCTATTACAGCTAGTTTAATTCATAGTCTATTTTATTATTCTTGTGATGCAATTTTATTTCTGAATTAGATAGTTAACTCCGCACATAGTTTGCTTTTAGTTTTTTTTTCAATCACCTCATTTCCAGTTTATTGATAGTCGATTTGCAAGCTAGTTAAATAGATTGTTGTTTATCGAATTAAATAGATTCAGTTTTATCTATTTATTTTCTATTCTAAATTATTAGTTTAAGCAATTTACGTTTCAATTTATTAATATGCAATGATCTCTTTATGTTCTTGAATTTGTTTAAGTTTATTTTACTGTCAAATTTGATGATTAAATAGGTTTATTTATTATCCTTATGCATTGTATTTACATGTGCATGAAATCAGCTGATAATTAGGTCATTTAGGTCTTTTTTTTATCATTTTTTGTATACAGCCTCTCATTTCGACCGTCTGTTCAGATGGCTTGTTCGACTTGTCATACAGACGGCACGTTCGGCCTGTCATACAGACCTTCGTTCCAGCCTGCGATACAGTCTTTCATTCAGCCTTTAGTGTTTTCAATATGTTTTATGCCTATTTCTTTAGTTTTGTGATTATGTTTCGACTGTGGTAATTAATTAATGATTATGTTTGTCTTTAGGATCAGAGTTTAGATTGTTTAAATCATTTATTAAAGTTGTATTCCTATTTTTCTCCTTTCACCCTATGTATTGTGTTTTGGTTTATTGTGATTTCTGATTTCTTTCTTCAATATCATTGTAATGTTTTGTAATTATATCTTTGGTTTAGATTGTTTTCAGTGTTAGATACATGGGTTTTCAGTGTTTTACATTTTGATGATAAAAAGTTCACATAACCTAGTTTAGTGTAAGTTTACTTTTCAAATTGTAAATCAATTGCATGGTCTGTTTATGATTGGTTAAGATTCTTTAGTTTATGGTATAGTTTGCTAAAGAGGTAGAGTAGAAGGTTTTTTTTTTTTTTTGGTAGGTTTGCTTACAGATTGAATATATTTCTAGTTATTGTTTTAGATTTGATTATAAAGCTCCAAGTTTAGTTTGCTTTGATTAGTTTATTGTTTCGCAAAGCATTTATTTACGCTTGGTGTTTAGAATAATATTTTTTTTGCATTCTATGATTCTACGGTTACTTGCTTTGCTTTCTATGAATTTGCAATTAAATAGTTCATTGCTTTCCATACATCATTTGCACTTGCAATCTTATACAGGAATTTACTTATGCATACATGGAATAGTCTCCAATTTATAATATAGATCAGATAATTTGTTGCAAGTAATTAGTTTTGATCTCATTAGTTAAATCGCTTGCGGACCAAGCGTCTGCTTTTTAGATTAGTATCTGCAATTTCCTTCCATAGAATAGATTAACATAGCATTAGACTAGTTTGATCTCAGTCATTAAATAGTTTCCTATCTTTGTAGAATAGATTAATATAATATTAGATTAGATTTGAATTTAAAGTTACTTTCCAAGTTCTCATTTAATTTCCTGTTTTTATAGATAGATTAAATTCTTGCATTTAATTCATGATAGTCATGCATGTAGATTAAAATCATATAGTTGCATGTTAGCGCATCTGCATATTTAGTTAGCTTAGGTAAGTTCAAGCCTTCAATTCTGCACATATAGTGTTTGCATCTCACAAGCTCCCTTCCCGGGTTGACAAATTAAGTGCTAAATTAAATAGTGCATATTCTTCCCATTGCCAGGGATGTTTCCATGGGAGGTGTTTTCACCGAAGAGGAAGCTATCAGTCATGCTCAGTACCTAGACTTGGTTTATTGCTAGTCAGGAACTCTGTACTACTTGATCCTGAATGCTCCTCATCCTACCTCTAACCCTTCCATACCTTCGATGGAACCACCTGTCGATGGAATACTTGGTTATGTCTAGACATAGTCGATGACCAAATCCATGAAAAAAACAAAACCAACCTGCTTCACCTGCCAGCCAAACTGTTACAAATCCTAAGACTGCTTCTGCTCTTGTTATTTATATTGAAATGAATGCAGTTCAGTCCTCAGAATCTTCTGGAATGAATAAGAAAGGAATAATCAAATCCAAGAAATATCAGAATCAACAGGAAGGTAATAAAATGCAAAATACATATGTCGAATCTAGAAATAAGAGAAAGGTAAAATTTCCATGCCTTATATGTGTAGATGATCATTTCACCAAATATTTTCCTCGACGTGAGGAGTTTAGAAAATTTCTGAAAAACATTTTCACCTCAGCAGCTTTGATTGATCCTTTCCCTACCCAACAACAATTGATTGACCATCGATCCTTGCATGGGTCTTCCTCATCCTCCATCGATGAGGTCAAAATGATGTCTAGTGAACTTATTAATATCACAACTAGATACCAAAACTATGACCCTCCTCTAGACAATAAAAATGATAATAATATAATTGATAAATCTAAATCCTTTGTTCCTCCTCTTACTAATGGCATTCACATTGAAAACTTGTCCTTGACCCAGTCCTCCATCCACCCAAGAGTGCAATTCATATATAAGTATTTAATCCTAGTTCCTGTGCTGCCCTATACTATAATGTAGTGGAAGATATGGCTCAGGAACCGTGTGCTATGTCTACCCTCGAAGTACTCCAAATATGTTTTTGGTTGTTGTAGCTATGTATCTTGAGAATAACATTGTTATCACCTTCAAACTGGATGACTTTAAGTCAACGCTCTCCCACCAATTTGCTTTTCAACTATCTACAAAATTCATTGGGAAGAAATTCCATCGTATCATTTTTTACGAAGGTTCCTCGACCTCGATCATGTCTTTGTCTTGTTGGAGAGCTATAGGCTCCCCTGAAATCAACCACTCACCTACGACATTGAAATAATTCAATGGTCGTGGTTTTCAGTCCTATGGATTATTGTCCTCTCTAATGATCAAACTAGGGGGGAAATCATTGTCAATTCATGTTGAAGTTGTCAATGCTCTTCTTGATTACAATCTCCTTCTAGGTAGGAATTAGTTCTACTCGATGTAGGAAGTTGCATCATTTGTATTTTGTGTGGTCCAATTCCCATTCCAAGGGAATATCATTACTGTTCACCAATTAGATTATTGTTCCCCAGAAATGAGTTCTAATTTCATGAACAATGTTCCACTCCTAGCCTCTTTGGCTTCGAGTATCATAATGTAGGAGTAGGTCTTCTTAAGGATTCCTTGCTTATGGGAGTATTTCCATTGAAAAATAATCCCCCCCCCATTCGCAAGTCACATATGTGAACATGATCTCCACTACGAGTCATGACAACTCAACTAAAGGGAAATCAGTTGTTAATTTGACATATTTGAGTCATTTTGAAGAGATTTACAAGGATATCCAATCCACCAATGACCCCACCATTAATGATTATATTTTGGTGGCATCCTACCCTTACCATCTACCATATTGGTTAGATCCCACCCACTTCTCTAGATCATCATTTTGATACCTCTTCCATCAGATGAATCCATAATGGAAGTCATGTATTTATATGATATGCCTTGGAAAGACCATCATTGTGAATCTTCTTTCCTTCCCAATTACCAAATGGTAGAAGATCATTTCAAAACATTGGTTTCCTCTGATATTGTAACTACTCCTCAATCACCAGTACTCATTCACAATGTTGAGTTCGAGGGTAATATGACTAATATTATGAATACCACTCTGTTCGACATATCAGTGAAACTTGAACTTGTTGAGAACATTCACTTGGTCCAAAATTGTTCTTCTTCAGAAATTGAATCCTATACGACCCTTTTCAAGGAATTTAGATATGTTTTCACTTGGACATATAAAAAAATGTCGGGGATAGATCCTTTGATCATTGGTCATGATATCAGGACATACCTTGACACCAAGACGGTCTGTCAGAAACTATTTCAAGTACATCCATGAAAAGAAGCGTCCATTAAGGAAGAATTTGAAAAAATTCTTAGGGTTAGGTTCATTTCCCCTGTGCCGCTGATGGAATGGGTTTTTAATATTGTGCATGTGACCAAAAGGAAGGATACAATTAGGGTTTGTATTGATTTCCAAGAATTTAATAGGGCTTGTCAGAAGGATAATTTCCCTAC
The DNA here is from genome assembly GCA_001517045.1 of Pseudotsuga menziesii. Classification (NCBI taxonomy): domain Eukaryota; kingdom Viridiplantae; phylum Streptophyta; class Pinopsida; order Pinales; family Pinaceae; genus Pseudotsuga; species Pseudotsuga menziesii. The sequence continues at coordinate 119,984 of LPNX010224169.1, forward strand.
TCCTTGCATCTATCAAATCATCGATAACTATATTGGGACTATCATACATTTGTTTATGGATGGAAGCTGGGACTGTCATAATTTTGTTTATGGATGGATTTTTTGGATATAATCATATATATATATATATCTATATATATATATATACTCCCTTCCAATTAGTACAAGATGACTTTCATTTTCCCATGGTGGACCTTTGCCTACATAAAATTTCCTTTTGGTCTTAAAAATGTTGGTGCTATCTTTAAATGTTCCATGTATTATGCTTTCCATGACATTAAAGTTATCATGGAACCGTACCTTGATGATCTCCCTACCCATTCACAAAATCAAGAACAACATGTTGATCATCTGAGAGCCATTTTTCTAAGATGTCTCCATTACAACATTTGGTTGAATCCACACAATTGTGTTTTTTGTGTTGAGATGGGAAGATTACTTGGATTCATCATTTCCAAGGATGGAATCAGTATAGACCCATTGAATATTGAATCCATCTTGGCCCTAGCGCCACCTACCAATATTACTAAACTTCAAAGTTTGCAAGGGAAGCAAAATGTTTTGCGTCATTTTATATGCAACTATGCTGAAAAGACACATGGTTTCATGATTTTCTTGAAAAAGGATACACCCTTAGTTTTGGGATGACATTGCACAACATGCATTTGACACTCTTAAACATGCTATCACACACACACTTATGCTACAACCACACGATTATACTAGGGACTATTCCTTGTAAGTGGCTACATACCTAACTACTATCGGCATGGTACTAGTTCAAACAAATAAAGATGACCAGGAACATGTGATGTATTACCTTAGTAAGATTCTTCTTGACTTTGAAACATGTTATTCGCATGTTGAGAAGTTAGCTCTAGCCACGGTCATTATGGTCCAGAAATTTCATCACTGCATCCTGCTCTGCACAACTATTGTGTGCGTCGATTCTAACCCCATGTATTACATCTTGAATCATCAAGTGATTAGGGGGGAATACTTTCGTTGGATTGTCATTTTCCAGGAATTCAAGTTAGAATTTGCAAAATCAAATTCAAATAATTCTCTTGTCTTCATGGAATGTATGTGTGACCTTCCCCATATTACTGAAGGTATGAAACCCTTTGATTCATTGCCCGATGAATCCATGTTCCTCATTAGTACGTCTAATCCTTCGTATGGATATTTGATTCTATATCCTTATACTCAACGCTTTCAGTAGAACGCAACCCAAGACTAACATCGTCGTATTTGTCATCACGCCAAGTAATATATTATCATCAATGATACATTGAACCATCATGGTGTTGACGCAATTTTGTAGCGTTGCTTAACCCATGAAGAGGATGAATTAGTGTTGAATGAATGTCACTCTTGATCTTGTGGCAGTCGTCTTTCTGGGATGGATGTTGCCCAGAAAATCTTATGTGTTGGGTACTTTTGGCGCTTAATATTCAAACATTGTATGGAATCCGTAAAAAAATTCCCACCCTGCCAACTTTTCCAATAAAAAAAACTCACTCACCCTACTCCATTACATCCCAACGTTGTTGTTGGTCCTTTCACAAAATGGGGTATTGATTTCATGCACTGTAATCCTAGCCCATTCGGGGGCATGGTTACATCATCATATTCGTGGATTATTTCATAAAATGGGATGAGGCCATGCCTACATATGATGAATATGGAAAAAAGACCACCCTATTTCTTTTGAATCACATAATCGCTAGGTTCGGAGTCCCACAAGCCATTATGACTGATCACAGTTCAAACTTTCAAAACCAGATGTTGTCAGAACTAAGTTCCAAACTAGGTTTTCACCATGATAACTCCATCGCCTACTACCCATAGGCCAATGGCCATGTTTAAGCTATCAAAAAAGTATTTAAAACTATGCTTCAACGGATGGTAGGACGAGCTAAGTCAAGTTAACATTTATAGTTTTTTTTCTGCATTATGGGATTATAGGACCAACGTCAAGACATCCACTGGATTTACACCATTTCAATTGGTGTATGGGATAGATGAAACTCTTCCTATCGAATGTGAAATTCCATCTCTGAAAATTGTTATTGAACTGCTACCCAATACCACTCTAGAGGAACCTGAACAAACTCAATGAGACTTGTCGAGATGCCACCTTAGAAAATGAGGCACACAAACAATGAATTAAATCTCAGTACAACCAATCCATTCAACCTTTCCTCTTCAACGAAGGTGACTTTTTCCTAACATATTACCAAAACACGATAATTTTGGAGGTGGGAAATTGGAAGACATGTGTCATGGACCTTACATCGTCAGTTGAGTCTTGGAGAAAGGAGATTATGAGCTGACAGACTACGATGGGATACCTTTGGGTGAGCCCAGAAATAGGCTCTACCTTAAGAGGTACTATGCCTAAGTCATCTAGCATATATATCTTGTAAATATTGTTTATAGAGTGTGTTGTGTGTAGTTTGGATTGTGATTTTGTTATGAATGTAGGATTCGTCATAGGTAATCCTTGTTATATAGTTTAATGCTTGAATGAACAGATGACCACCTACTCTAGCTCAGTGGATAGTGATAGTTTTTATACCTTGAAACTTGCATCAACGACTTGAGTACTATATTCCACTACTGGTGATTTGGTAAGATCTGGAGGAACTTGTTTAGGTCTCTCTACGAACAATATTCCAGAGTACCATGTAGTGATTGGTTTATTGTATAAATCTTTAACATAGTTTATTTACTAAATCTTTAACAAATTGTCTGAGTCATATTAGGGTTTATTTATATTCGAAGTTATTTGTGCATCAATTGAACTGGTTCTATACCATATGTAACCCCTTAAGTATTTATATGTTTCGAATGGTTCATCTTCTAGAGAGGTATTTTGAGTTCATTCTGTATCATTGTATCCCAAGACGTTTGAATGGAGTGGTTGATTCATTAGCTAATTATGTTTTGGATTGGTACTTAGCCCATGTTTGATGTTCATTTAAGATTGATCATATGTATAAAGATCATGAAAACACATAATAAGTAGTGATTCATCTATAAAACACATCCCATACACATATTTCTATAAAAAAAGTTGTTTTTCATATATATATTCAATTGATAATGGGGAAAAATCTGAATCCATAAGCTTTTAGTGTACCCAAAAATCTGAAACTATCAAGTTTTCAATACATCATAAGGTAAAAAATATGAAGCTTAAAATCTCTTAGCATATATACTACAAAATAGGAGTCACTCTAGACTAATATGCATGCTCATGGTAGCACATGATGGCACGAGCTACCCTATGGAGTAGCCTCCCAAACCGACCTAATACCCCTGCAATGTGGTGTTGGTAACACCTAGGAAGGTCATCAATAGAGATGCTTGGAACACCATCTATCAACCTTTGGAGGTTGTATTCAATCTCTTGTAGTTCCTCCTCTACCTCCATGTTTTGGATGGATATCTCTCTCGCCATCCTTTGCCTCTTAATAGGTGATGCTACTGCAAGTCAGGATGGACCAATGTCTGTAAAAAAGTTTCGAGCTCCTTTTATACCCTAGTCATGCTCATTAAAATTCCATAGAAAAGGTATTGAGTGTGATTTTATCTCTTTTTTGGACTCGTAAAAATGGATGCAAAAAAGGAAACCCCCTTGGAGTCAAATTTAAATCTCTGTTTAGACTCTTTAAATATGAAAATATCACCAAGCGGAATTGATTCTTTCACGCTTGTAAAAGTATATGAAAGGTCATTTATCCGGTGATAGTTTACCTCTATTCTGGACCATTTAGACTCATTTATGAAAAAGGTATACTCTAGTTCATTGCGACTAGAAGAGTTATCCTAGGTATCTCTTTATACCATTTTCTGGGAGTAAACCCCTCCTTTCTCAGGTTCATAAAATATATGAGGTTGGACTCGTCACTTGATGAGCTATATCAAGCGTTTGTTACCCTTTCCAAGATCGTTAAAAATCAAATAGGTACTCATCCATCATGATGGTGAAAGTAAGCGAATGGGGAGACATTTTTTCATTTGTATTAATGGCATATCCTAGTCACTCTTAAACATGCAACCCTTGTGCATTTTCATTCAAATAGTTGGACATTCATCTTGTCATCGATTCAATCACTTTCATGATTCATTTTATTCCTTTGAGTCAATTCAAAGAATGGATCGTCCTATATTTACATTATGTTTGACCTCTGTCTCGTTGAGTCAATGTTTCCAAGTCACTTGTCGTGTGGTTCAATTTTCAAGGGAAGTCTTTACCATATTCTACCTCTACAGTTACCTTACCTTCCTTCAATTTCGTCACATCTAAGTCAATCCCCTAGTTGTTCCATTATCGAGAATTACTTCAAAGTCATTTTTGTTCCAAGTTTCTTGTTAATGATGGGGGAAACATCATGGCTCTCCTTCGACGAGTCTATTCCTATCGACACGAAAACATCATCTAGGAAATAGTCTTAGAAACAAGTTAAGTACCTTGAATCTTGAATGCCTCAATGGGAGGTTTCCTCACTTTCGATAGTAGGATTTCATCATTGGCCTTTTATTGGAATATTATGTTGATTTTTTACTTCAGTTCATCTATTCACATTCAGAGGAATATATTAGGTTACCTTGGGAATCATTAACATTAATGGTGATTTCCCTCGCACTTTTTAACGGTATACATCAATGACTAGTAATCGAGTGGTTTTGTACCATGTTAGACATCAATACATCTATGCACATGGATATAATCATACTATTTTGGATTGGAATGAAGACCCTGAGTGGTTCGGTATTCGCTTGAATATGGGCCTCTCATTAGGTTGCGATGGAGTATGTTTGAGTCATTTCATGGATCCACATTGTATGGCTAGTGGCTATTCTCAAGTTTGAATCGGGATGACATGGAACTATAGTGTATATTCCGTATCTATATCCCTATTTGAGTCTTATTGATCATGGATATATAGTGTATTATTGGTAGCCATGAATTGGTTATTTTACATGGATATGCATTGTATTGGTCAGCAGCCATGATTTGACTCAGATAGTTTGTAACTGATCCTATGTCAAGTCTTCACTCACTACTCTTTTTCATCTCATTATGTCTCATGTCTAGAAAATTATTTCACCTATCAAATCCCTCTAGCTTCATACTTTGGGGGGAATTATGTTACACCCAAAAGTTGTCTGTATGCTCAATCCCCTAAATTTCCCTGGCCAAACCATATTTTGGAGGATATTTTTTCTCAATCCTAGTAGGTTTGATACATTTTTCCTTATCACATAGAGTGTTATCCTTTCCCGACGCATATTTCCTACTGACAAGGTGTGTCAGTGACACTTGTTACCTGAGGAAAAGGAGAGTCGACACCTCTTGCTACTGCATAAGGAGCGTCAACACTATTTAAATGGAAAAAAGAGAATATTTTGAGAACCTTCTAGATGAAATTCCTCATGGAGACTTATCCCAACTGCTTGGAGTAGGTGGCATCCATACCCATAGCCTCTAGGGATGATCCCTCACATTCCTCCCAAGAATATCAACCCCTTTGGGCCCTCTTTGGCCTATATATACAAGATTCATGAACCATGATAGGGGAGGACCAAGAGATCACCTTTATGTTGTTGGAATCATTACTGGCATAGGAGGAAAAGAGTGTGTTTTTGTGAGTGAGATTTGTAGATTTTGTAGAACTTGTGGTTGTGAGTCAAAAGGAATTGTGGGAACAAAGATTTGACATCAAGGATTTGGTTGTTGTCTTATTCTCTTATTCGTTTAATACAAATCTATGTTCCCCTTTCCCATGAATGATTTGTGTTGATCTCAGTTATTCATTACTTTTCTCCTTAATCATTAGTATAGATCATTGAATTATCTTGTTGCTTTCACTTTTGTATCTTGTTCCTTACATTATTTTGCAGGTACAGCTGATCGTAATATAATTCATAAGGAATGGATCACCTTCTCATTGAGGTAAGAAAGATTGGCATTCAAGTAGTTTAACAATCTATGGAGAAGATGCATTTGTGTGAGTCTTTTCTTCTATATATGCCCCATGTAGACTAGGGAAACAATCGTTTTCCGCATCGATTGAGAATTTTTTATAACACTTGGATCTACAACAAATTTTGGATCGATACTCATGTTTCTTTGCTGAACCAGTGGGATTTATACATTCAAAAATAGAGGACCATCATATTCCTTTCCTTCCTAGAACCGTCCCTTCCAAAATCAGGCCCAATCGCTACCCATTTCACCAAGAGACAGATGTTGAGATACTCTTTTGGGACTTACTGAAGCAAGGTATTATTCTCCCTAGTACCAGTTCATTTTTTTCACAAGTTATTCTTGTCTGAGAAAAATATGTGTCATCGCCCCACTACATTGACTTTCAAGCAATTAATCACAACACAATCAAGGAAAAGTTTCAAATTCTTGTTTTTGATGAGCTTCATAGTGCTCATTTTTTCTCCAAGTTGGATCTTCATTCTCGGTAGCACCAAATTTGGGTTCATGAGGATGATATCCCTAAAATGGATTTCCACACACATGACGGTCACTATGAGTTTTTTGGCATTTCCTTTGGCGTCACTAATTCTCCTTCCACATTCCAAGCATCGATGAATAAAATATTTTGGCCCTACTTGCAGAAATTCATTTTGTTCTTCTTTGGTAATATCCTCATCTATAGTAAAACGTGGATTGAGCATCTCCAACATTTGGATCTTGTACTGCAACTTTTATGTGACCATCATCTCTATGCCAAACAATCTAAATGTGTTTTTGGGAAAGAGGAAGTAGAGTATATGTGGCATATTGTTTAAGCACAAGGGGTTCGCTTGAATCCTACCAAAATATATGACATGAAAAATTGGTTGCATCCTCAGATACACAAGATCCTTCATATTTTTTTGGGATTGACTAGATACTACCACAGTTTTGTCAAGGATTACGGAAATATTGAAACCCCATTAATAGATCTATTGAAGAATGATGGTTTTACATGGACACATGTTGCTGAGTGTGCATTTGACAAGCTGAAAAAAGCTATGTGTAACACACCTATTCTAGTTATGCCTGATTTTTCAAAACCATTCACTATTGAGAGTGATGCTTGTGACAATGAACTTGGTGTTGTTCTCCTTCAATATAAACATCCCATTGCGTTCACCAGAAAACCATTTCCAAGTAAGAATTTAGACGCCTCTACATATGAGAAGGAAATGATGGTTATTTTGCATGCAGTACAGAAGTGGAATCTATACCTATTGGGGAATCATTTTTGCATTAAGATTGATCACTAGAGTCTGAAATATTTCCTAGAACAATGGGTCTCATCCCCAACACAATAGAAATGGGTTAGAAAACTCATGGGTTATGACTATGAGATAACTTACAAGAATGATTAGGACAATCTTATGGAGGATAATATTTCTCACACATTTAATTACCACATTTCTCTTTCAGTTATATTTATGCCTATTCCAAATTTGATACAATTTGTTCAGCAAGGTTATGTCAATGACTCTTCATTATCTATAATCATCCAATGATTGACCAATAATCCTTCTGATGCACCGCATTACTCTTGGGATGGTGCTTCTCTGAGATACAAGGGTCCCTTTTGTTAAGATTCCATGTGCTAAGCTAGATATCATTGGTATTAAATTCAATTTCACAACAATGGCATATGCAGGATCACTGAAAGAAACACAATCACAAGATTGACACATATTTATCTTGGGAAACCCTCTAGGGGAAGAAAACCCAGCAAAACTTCCTATATATATATGTATGTATGTATGTATGTATGTATGTATGTATGTATGTATGTATGTATATGTATCAAAAAGACAAAGATAAAACCTTAAACACGTGCTCCTTCTCCTTGCACAGATGTATCTCTCTCTCCTATGTGCTATACACAAGTGAGTGTGTGTGTTCAAATGAGGAATATGCCTCCTCTATTTGTGGTATATCTTCCAATTGATGTTTTCCCTAACAGGTCGGCCCCAAAAAACTTACTGGGCCGAATTCATATAGGAAGACACAAAACAATATAATATTATATTTTAGAGGGTTCTATTGACTCAAATTACAATGGAGGTTATACCTCATGACTCTATGATGACCAAATACAATAGTAACATCCCGATAGAGGAATAAAACATCTCCTATAGGTTACAACAATATAATACATTTAGAATATTCTTTGAAGTTACAATATTTCAACACTCCCACTTAACGAGAAGGGTATTTACTAACAACAACAACATCAGCTGTAGGTGCAAGGAGAGAGAGCATATCCAACATCATCAAGGTTATACAAGTATATGTCATTGGAAGTTTTCTTCAACAATCATCAGCAATTGGAACAGTTACTGGAACATCTTCTACAGCACTAAGTGTTCATCTTTGATCTTCATCTTCTGCAACACTCAATCACTCGATTGTCTATAGAAACACTTGATCTTTCGATCAGTAACATCATCATCTATAGCAATACTTGATATTTCGATCAGCAACATCATCATCTATAGCAATACTTTATCTTTCAATCAGAAACATCATCATTAGCAGCAAGATAACTTGCAACACACATGATCCAATTATGGGATGATCAACCCCTATCACTTTAGGACATAATTCCAAGGATGATTCAATCCATACATGATCCAATTACAGGATGATCAATACCTATCACTTTAGTACATAATAGAATATATTTTCCAAAATGATATATATTTATTATTGAATGATGTCCTTTACAATATTATAATACGGAATTTATAAAAATCAAGGGTCACCATTAAATGGTGTGACCTATCAAGCTGGCCTTAATTAATGATTACTAACTAACTAGGTTTTACAAACTATTTAGTTTTATTACAAGTGAGTCCCTCTCTAGAATACTTCTTCCATGAAGTATTGGTAAGGATGGGTGGCGCGAACAAAATTTTTTATTATCCCATGTATCTTCGTCATTTGGTAAGTTTCTCCACTTGATATGGTATTCCTTGACTGATCTGGAGCGAAGTGTTATGGTTTTAATTTCTAAAATGCATTCTGGTTCAAGCACTAATTTTCCTTCATCATCTAACATAAGCAATTCAGTTTGTATGTGAGTGGTTTACCCTAATTTATTCTTTAGGAATGACACATGGAAGACGTCATGTAGTTTTCCCTTATTTGGGATGTCTAGAGCATAGGCCACTTGTCCCACTCTCTTTCAAAATTGATATGGCCCATAGAACTTGGGTGCAAGTTTATGATTTTTGGGATTTTTTAGTGAAGTTTTTTTGTATGGTTGAAGGCGAACAAACACCCAATCACCCACTGCAAACTCTCGATCGGTTCTTTTTTAGCCTTCTTGTTGTTTCATACGGTTTCTTGCTTGTTCTATATGGTCCTTCAAAATGCGGATGACCTCATTAGATGCTGCTAGGTAATCTCTTGCTGCTGGAAATTTGAAAATGTTGATGACATATTATCTTGTTGTAGGAGGTGGGTATCCATATAAGGCTTCAAAAGGTGATATTTTTTTAGATGTATGATTTGTACTATTGTACCACCATTCTGCAAGGTGTAGCCATTGTACCCATTGATTTTGTCGGTCATTCACAAAATTCCTCACGTATCCTTCAAGGAATTTCTTTACTACTTTTGTTTTTCCATTTGTTTGGGGGTGGTACAAGGTATTCATAGTTAGTGAAGTCCCAACTTGGTGGAAAAATTCCTTCCAGAATTTGTTGGTAAATTTAGGGTCCTTGTCACTAACAATAACCTTGGGAAACCCATGGAGCTTAAATATATTCTTTACATAACTATCTGTGACTTGGATTGATTTTGCGTTGGATGAAATACTAATGAAATGAGCATATTTTCTTAATCTATCAAATACTACAAATATACCATCCTTTCCTTCTGATGTAGGAAGGCCGGTGATAAAATCCATGGATACCTCAGACCATTTTTGGGCTGTAATATGAAGGGGTTGTAGGACACCGGGAGGAGCCACCGTCTCGAATTTACTTCTTTGACACGTATCACATTCAACCACATATTTTTGGATATTAGTCTTCATTCCCTTCCAAAATAAGGATTGGAGGATATTGTGGTATGTTTTAAAGAAACCAACATGGTCTATTGTTGGGGAGTCATGTTTCTCTTTTAGGACTTGAGTTTTGAATTTTGATGAACTGGGTAAATATATTCTTTGTTTGTGCCATAGTATGTATTTTTCCCATGAAGATTTGTATTTTGTTTCTTTGTTGTTTTCAACTGCTTCAATTAGCTTCCTTGTCTCTAGGTCTTTCACATACTTACTTTTGGACTTCTGAAATCCATTCAGGAACAACTATGGATATGGTACATAGGGAGGCATCACTTTTATGTTTTCTTGATAATATGTCTGCAACTGTATTCTCTTTTCCTTTTTATAAAAAATGTCGAAATCAAATACTTGGATTTTGCTTCCCATTTTTGTTCTTCAGGAGAGAGATATTTTTGAGTTTAAAAATATTTCAAGATATTGTGGTTTGTTTTAATAAGAAATTTTTCCCCTAACAAATATTGCTTCCATTTAACAAGGGCATTCATTATTTCCAACATTTCCTTGTTTTATGTTGATTTTGTTTGCTCACTTGGTTTAAAATTTTAGCTTTCCAAGGAAATGGGGTGTTTATCTTGCATGAGAAAAACTCTTGAGCCTGTCCCTAAAGCATCACACTCAAGTATGACTATCTTCATTGAATCAGGAGCTGCTAACACTAGTGTGGAGGTCATTAGGGTTTTGAATTGTTCAAAACAAGTTTCGCGTGAAGGGTGAAGGTATGGTGAGGAGCAGTGTGAGATGTGAAGCAATGTGGAAGCAATGAAGGGTGAAGCAGCATGAAAGAATCATGGGATGTGAACTAGCATGGAAGCAGTGTGGTATGGAAGCAACGTGGAAGCAGACAGAGGTGGAAATGTGAAGCATCATGGGATGAGAGCAGCGTGGAGAAGACAAAGGTGGTGATGTGAAGCAGTGTGGGATGAGAGCAGTGTGGAAGTGAGAAATCATGGAAGTGTTGATGGAGGTAGGGGAAGAGCAGTGTGGGAAGCAGCGTGGGAGGATTAGGGAGGTGGAAGGCAAAAACAAAGGATGAGCGCTCTAATAACAACTTGGAATAGATTTTCCAAAATAATATATATTTATTATTGAATGATGTCCTTTACAGTATTATAATACAGCCTTTATACAAATCAAGGGTCACCATTAAATGGTGTGACCTATCAAGCCGGCATCAATTAATTATTACTAAATAACTAGGTTTTACTAGCTATTTAGATTTATTACACATAAGTCCAAGGATGATGCAATCCTCACCTGATCCAATTACGTGATTATCAACCTCTATCACTTTAGGACATAAGTCCAAGGACGATGCAATCCTCACCTGATCCAATTATGGGATGATAAAACCCTATCACTTTAGGACATAAGTCCAAGGATGATGCAATCCTACCACAACACAGAGACAAAGGTATACAGATCAGTTTAGGACTAATTTCCAAGGATGATACAATCCCACTGCAACATCATCAACCTTCTTCCCCTTTTAACCAGGGTCTACATCATCATTGTTCCTCCTTACGATGAAAGTATACAAAATCATCAACCTACTCCCCCTTTTTAGGAGGGTCTACATCATCACTTTTCCTCCTTACGAAGAAACTATACAACATCATCATCATTGTTCCTTCTTACGAGGAAGGTCTACAACATCATCATCGTTGTTCCTCCTTACGAGGAAGTTCTACAGCATAATCATCATTGTTCCTCCTTATGAGTAAGGTCTACAACATCATCATCACTGTTCTTCCTTATGAGGAAGGTTTTTTCGAACCACACCAAGCTTATCACAGAAGTATTCAAACTTTACTCAAGGTGAAGGCTTGGTCAATACATTAGCAACTTGCTCATCGATACTCACATACTGGATCTTTATAGCTCCCTTCTGTACCATATCTTGTATGTAAAAAATATTGTATTTCAATGTGTTTCAACTTTTCATGGAACACTGGGTTCTCCATCATATTTATACAGCTCTAGTTGTCACATAGAATCATTATGGTATCCAACTCCATGTCAAATAGACTTGACATCAACTTTCTAAGCCATATGGATTCATAACTATCAAAACAAGTTGCTATATACTCTGCTTCAGCTATGTTGAGAGAAACATAGGACTGCTTCCTGCTACACCATGAGATCATGGCAGATCCTGGATAATAACATCCACCTGAGGTGTTCTTCCTGTCTGAGGCACTTCTAGCCCAATCTGCATCTATATAACCATACAATTTGTAGTTATGATCTCCAACATAGTATAGACCAAATTCCATCGTACCTTTTAGGTACCTCATCACATGATTTGCAGCTATCAGTTGAACACGTCTAGGTTTTATCTAGATACTAACTCAGTGTGTTCACAATAAAGCATATGTCTAGCCTAGTATTCATAAGATACATAAACAACCCAATAATATATCTATACTGAGTCACATCCACTAACTCTTATGATTCATCGGATAACAACTTCAGGTTGGTATCCACAGGTGTGTCCATGGATTTACAATCCAACATATCAAAACTTTTTTTAATATTTCCACAACATACTTTCCCGAGCTTCTTCGACAAGCTTCTTCTTGCACTCTACAACCTAATTCTCATTTCCTGTCAGAAATCAGTCATCCACATACAGCAATAATATGATAGGTTCATCATCCATAACCTTAAAGTAAAGGTTAGGGTCGAATTTACTTTTGGTAAATCCCAAGCTTGTTAAGGAGCTATATATCCTTTCATACCAAGCTCTAGGAGATTTCTTCATACCATACAAAGCCTTCTTCAACTTACATACATGATTCCATCTGTCTTCAACTTCAAATCTTGGTGGTTGTTCCATTTACTCTTCTTCCTCAATAACACCATTCAGGAAGGTTTTCTTCACATCAATCTGGTGTAACTCCACTTCATCATGGATGCAAGTGCCATTATGGTTCTGATGGAAGTGTACCTTGCTACTATTGCAAATGTCTCTTCATAATCAATTCCCTCTTTCTGAGAGAATCCTCTAGCCATAAACCTTTCCTTGTATTTCTCAATACTTCCATCAGCTGCATGATTTATCTTATAGATCCACTTGGAAGATACCACACTCTTCCCTTTTGGTTTGGGAACTATATCCCAAACATCATTCTTCATTATTTATTGGTATTGTTCCATCATTACTTCTACCCATTCTTTCTTCCATACAACTTCTTCATAATTGGTAGGCTCTTGATATACAAGATCACACACCAAACCTGCATAACTGGAGAATGGATTTGATCTCTTGCTTACTCATGTGGAACCTTTTAGAGCTCCACATATCTCTACTTCTTGTATAATTTCTCTTACCCAAGCATGTTTTCTCTTTCGTGATATATTCATAGTAGGAGGTTCTTGAGTTTCTGGCATATCATGGTCCTTTGATGTTTCATTTTTAGGAGAGGGTATAACTACTACATTTCTGGGAGGTACATATTCTTCATATACTTATTCATGCTAGCACTTTTTGGATCTCTTGAGAGTTGCTTATTCATCAAATGTCACATCCCTATTAATATACATGTGATGGAATCCTAGAATGTATATTCTAAAGGCTTTGGAGACTTCACCCAACAAATTTTCCCTTCTTTATAGAAGGGTCCAACTTGGTTCTCTTTTCTTTTTGAATGTGAAAATATACTGGGAAACCAAATATATTGAGATGGATCACTTCAGGCATCTTTCCTGTGAAAATTTATTGGGGAGTCTTGAATCCAAGGGCACTATGAGATAATCTATTATGTACATAAATTGATGTTCGTGTTGCTTCATCCCATAGATGCATAGGAATATCTTGATCATGTATCATTATCTTCATTGCTTCCATAATGGTCCTATTATTTCTTTCTACAACACCATTCTGTTGAGGATTGTAGGGAGTGGTTAGTTCCCTCTTGATTCCAAATACTTTACAAAAGGATTCAAACTCTTTTAAATTATATTTTCCACCATTGTTTGTTCTGACTATTTTGATTCTTCTTTCTGAATGATTCTTATCAGCACTCGGAATTACACCCTAGGTTGTAGAGGGTAAGCCTAAAGGTAACAACAGAACCACTTTAGGAAAGGAGGTCTGGATTCTACCTTTCCAGAGAGGGATCTCTCACGGATTTATATTAGAGCCAGAATTAGAGATAAAAAAAATTAGATTTAGAAATGTTTGAAACAGGGAAAGCACAATTGGGCTATGGATTCACAAATTATAGATTGATTACAGAATATTTTGTAGGAGAAGATATACATAGGAAAGTTAGCACTCGATTACAGTCAAATAGTTGTTTGTCTAGTGATAAAGAAATAACATGAACAATCCATCAACACAGAGCATCTACATGATGGATTTTGCATCAATTTTGGAGGGAAAGCTTTGATGAATACCTGAAAAGAATATTTAGAGCATACAAGATAAATTCCGAGCTATTATACACTTATTCCAGGCATGAATAACATAATGGAAAGATGAATAAGGAGACATGCATAGAGGAAATACAGTAACAGACTATAAGATACGAATCACACATGAATATCTGCAACAACATCAAACATTCGGCTCTGCAACTTTATTAGCAAAAAAACTCAATAAATCATAACAGAAAATTCTCATGGGTTCTAACCCTGTTTCCCTCTATGGAGGGCATATTTATAGCTTCCTAGACCCCCGATACCAACCTCAAAATAGGGCCCAAAAATAGTTTTAGTATAATGATGAAAATCATAACAAACAATGATCTGGCAAGATCCGCCATGATCATGAAATAAAACAGAAAACATGCACAAGAGCGCATATGATAAATCAGTTGAAGAGTTTTGAAAGCAGGGATGCTGAAAATGACCCTTCATAGTGTTTCTACCATGGCCTTTAGTGTTTTCTCTCCATCTCTATAATTTACCAGCACAAATCATTTTATATCATATATTTGGCAGATATCGGAAATCGAAACTTCAACTTTTCACACCCAAATCCTTAGACTTTCCACTTTCCGATCCCGGATAGCGAAAATAATAAATCAAGACTCTGGCTCCTTAAGACCGAAACTTTTCCTTTTATGGATTCTGACTTTTACCTCCTGCACTTCCTGTGTCGTAGATTTATGCGGAAAAATTTCTTAACCATTGGATCTAGACTGTGGAGGGCGGAAGTCAGATTTAACACATTTTTGTAATCAAAACTTACCCTGTTCCAGACTTCTGCTCCCGGTTTTCCTTGGTCAGAAATGAATTTTGGCCTTTGATTTCCTACGGTGAGCATCCCGACTGTCTATTTCTGTGGGAATCCCCCTTCCAACACCTACAAAACTTCATCAGTGATATTAAGGGTCAGATGATATAAAAATTTATAACCCTACTTCTCTTTTTAATGTACAAACCCTTCACTAAATAGTTAGCCCAGAACCCCATAGACCATGTACCAAATCCTTTCGGCAGCTCCAGTATTGTAGACTTCAAACTTTTTACTTTTATGTGTTTTACTTGTAAGTGAAAATGAAATAAAACTAAAAACATGGTTACCCCTTTAGATATTAGGGCCTTCTCTTTAGACTTCAAATATTATGGCTTCACCATATGTACTATTAGAAATGTAAAGAAAGAAAAATATATACAACTATGATGCAGAAATTACCTCCTCTTTCAAGAAAAATAATGCTTAAGATACCTCCCATTCAGTGGACCTCCTTCCAGCTGAGATCCATCATGATGATGTAGAATAAATGTGTTATCTCCTTTGTATGTTGATATGATGTAGGGGCATACCCACATGTGATCAAATTTTCCATGTTTATCTTCTCTAGGAGCATCCCACCTCAAGACCAAATCCTCAATCTGGAACTTTTCTTCTTTTACCTTTCTGTCAAAATTTTTCTTCATTATTTCTTGATGTAACTGTACTTTATCATATGCTCTGTCCCTTACTTCATTTAATTCTATGATCTGGTTAATCCTTCTTTGCATATGGTTGGGTTCATCCTGCTGCTCATGCAATAGTTTCAAGACAGGTACACCTAAGGATGCTGGAAAAACCACCTCAATTCCATATACCAGTTGGAATGGTGACATCCCAATTTCACTTTTTGTCTTGATTTTGTCATCCCATAAAGCATATATCATATTTGTATGCCAAACCCTTTTGTTATCCTTCAACAACTTCTTAATGATTCTTACTAGGATTTTTTTTTAGGATTCATCCAACCCATTTCCCTATGGGTAGTATGCAATAGAATGATTTAGTTTAATATGATACTTGTGACAGAAGTTTACCATTTTCTTGGACTTGAAAATAGGAGCGTTATCTTTTACAATCCTTATGGGACAACCAAACCTGGATAAAATATTCTCTTCAAGGAAACCCATTATTACTACATATGTGTCCCGTCTTGTAGGAATTTCCTCAATCTACTTAGTGAAGTAGTCAGTAGGTGTCAAGATCCATTTGTACTGACCTGAGGAGTTAGGATTTATTTCTCCAATAAAGTCTAGTCCCCACTGCTAAAAGGGTTCTTCTACTGATATGGTATTTAAAGTAAGTGAGACCACCTTTCTTTTCCCATCAAATACCTGACAATGGTGACAGGCAGTAGTTTCCTTGTAGGTATCTAAGAACATTGAAGGCCAGTAAAAAAGATCCCTCAAAATTTTGTTTGCACTCACCTTCCATGAATGATGTCTACCATAATATCGCTTGTGAAATTATGTCATTGTCTATTTAGCTTCATTCTCCAAGAGGCAGTTTAGTAGAACGCCACTAGGGTCTTTCCAATAGAGGTATTTGTTCAAAATACAGAACTTAGCATACTTTGGCTTTACTGATCTTTCCCTTGTGATGCTCAATCTCATAGGAGCCTATAAACTCTGCAATACATATACAATGTCAGAATACCAAGGAGATACAGAGAAATCGAGCATTACCTACACCTCTGTATCATGTAGATTGGAATGACTGGTTAGAAAATTAAGTTGTAAGGCTTTACAATTTGAGTTAGTCATCATATTAGCAAGCCCCTGCCCTTTTATCAACTTTGTGTGCTTGATTTCAATGTCATATTCTAACAACACAACAATCAACTTTTCCCTCTTTCCTTCTGGGTCTGGTTGTGTAAGGATGTGCTTTACTACATTACTAGGAACATAGGAAATGATGTGTGACCAAATAATGTAAACCCAAAAATATTTTAAAGACTTGACTAAAGCATATTCTTATTTCTCCATGATATCATACTTCAATTTCCGATCCCTCAACACCTTACTGAAAAAGGCTATAGGTTGCTCAACACCTTGACTATTCTTTTGTAACAGTACTACAGCAATGGTTTGGTCAGAAGCATAAGAGAAAATAAAAAGTCTTTGGTAAAGTCTGGGCTTACCAAAACATGTGCCTCTGTCATGGTTTTCTTGATGTCTCTAAAATTCCTCCTTTCCTCTATGGTCCATTTGATCTCATGGTATTTCTTTAACATGTTAGTGATGTTCATCAAAATTTCAGCAAAATAGGAATGAATCTTCTCAAAAAGTTTACCTACCCAGTGAAATATTGTAATTCCTTTTTGCTTTTGGGCTCTTCAACCTTCATGGCAGCACAAATCCTTGTTGGTTCAATCTTTATGCCATCCTTAGAAATGATGTGTCCCAGTAGCTTTTCCTCCTCCAATGCAAAGTTTGAATTTCCTTCTGCATTTTAGGCAAAAAGATTCCAAGTGTTTGAGATGCTCTCTGTCAGACCTTGAATATATTGTAATGTCATCCATGCTATCAAGGCTTTGAATTCCTTGAATTTTATGAATACTTCATCCTTTGTTTTCAATAAATATATCCATGTCTTTCTTGAATAGTCATCAATAAATGTAACAAAATATTCATAACCACTCAAATAAGTGGAGGGAATTGGACCGCATACATCTGAATTAATTAGATCCAATGTACCTTTAATATTTGTTTCACTCTTTGGAAATTGATTCTTGATATTCTTTCCTCTTGCACATCCTTTGCAAGTGCCTTCACGATCGATCTTCAAATCTAGTAAACTTGTTACTACTTTTCTCACATGGGGTAGTGCTTTGTAGTTTATGTGAGCAAGCCTCCTATTCCATAAATTTGGCTAGTAATCTCATGAAAAGGGGTTGTTTCTAAATGTCCCTTGAGTTTATATAATCCTCCTTCTTCTTCACCACTGAAAACCGAATCTTCAATTATAACAAATGCCCCCTAATGTGTGATGTCATAGGGGTCATACGATGGCCGAAATACATTATAAGTCCATCCAAGAAGTGGAGTGATGAATAATCCCAAATGGAAGACCAGCCACCCAATCAACATAGTACAATGATACAACTCTGTACATAACTGCAAATACATATAGCAGTACGGATACATAAGAGTACAGTGGCCATGAATAGGCATGATACACAATATCACATAAGTGGTCATCGCCATGTACAATATACATAGTTCAGAATCTCCATGATGAAGATATACAAAGGATCATGATCTCCATAATAGCTGGAAATGTCTGACATATACTGGAATCTAGTCATGAGAGCTGAAATCTCATGAGTGCTAGCACGATCAAGGAGGTAGCATATAAGAGATGCCACCAATTTGGAATGTCTTCTACACAAACCGCTATGAGTACAAGTCCTACTATGTGAATAGAGGTGTCGAGATCGAACATAGTAGTCCATCGCCTTATTACCAGTCATTAATGTATACCGTTAACAGATGCAAGATCACCCACTGATAATGATAATGGAAATAAAGGTACTAGAGTGCAAACTATCAAGTGCGAATAGATGTGTTGAGGTCGAACACTTGAGAGGATCCATTGATCAGGGGACATTAATGTATTCCCAAAAACTGTCGATGGCGAGAGAACTTGCCACTGATGACTGCAAGTCTCAAGGCACTCAAAAATGACTCTAGATTCCAATCCCAGAATAAATGATTTGAATTCGATGGGATTAAATCTGCTGGAAGGAGGGAATTAAGGCATCCCCCATCATCCAACACGAGGTACTCAACAAAGCTGTATAGTGTGGAAGGACTCGATCATGAGGTGCACGAACTAGTAACTGTACCGAGAATGACCGAAATGGAAAGTCAAGATAACTGAGGAATGGCCGACTCAGGTTTCAACTTCCTTCGAACAAGAGCATACCGGTGAATGTTGACTGAATAAAGGCAACATAGACTCGATATACAAAACTAGGACATCTCTCTGACACAGGAGGCATCAACAGAGGCTCCACGGGGACTGGAAGCTTAACCAGTCGATGGAGATAAACTCAGATAAATGAGTACAACTCCTAAAGTCAAACTATAAACCCAACCAACATATGTGATATACAGTGTTCTTTTCAACGGCGACATGACTTGACACCTGCCAAAAGATAACATCTTTCCTTGTCCGTCTTTTTGGTTTTTTAATTTTTTTTGGACTTTTTCAAATATTTAAAAAGATTGAAAAAGAATAAAATGGATTTATAGTTACAAAATAGGAGAAGACAAGTGTCATATGGGAAAACAAACTAGTTCCAAGCAGTGGAACATACCTATGCTCAATGCAAGGATACATGTGTAGGATAGCCACACTCAGGGGAAAGTCCCTTCCCGGTAAATATAGGGAATCAAGCTGCAAAGGATATATAAAATGGCTCTGCAAGGCTAGACATGAGACAAGCTCGGGCTATATGGCTGAAACTCAATGTCAAGGAAGCCAGTGTAAGGCTCAATAAGGTAGGCAAAGCTCATGATAATGCAATTACAACTTGACATAAGGGATTCCTAAGGGAAATAGGCTAGAAAAAGATCAAGAGGAGTATGAGGCTCTTGTGAAATGTCATGGAAATACTATACAACAAAATCCCACACCCTAAGGGATAAAATGTCATCATGAGAACCAAATGCAAATAAGGCGCTAACTAGGGTACCCATGTAAGGTCAAGCTCTACCACTCATATCATGCCACTTCTAAAACAACAAGAAGGTTCCGTGACATAATAGAGTGGGTTCATTCCTAAGGCTATAATGAAACGGTCACAAGGTCATGCAAAATGCAAAAGGTGGTGAAACCTAACCTATATGCTAGTTTAGACATGATACCTAAAATTGGCATGAACGGGTCAATCCAACGGCTAAAACGACACTCAAAAAGGTCTCCTACATCATAAATTAGTCCAAAAATGGTCCAAAAGGATTAGAAACGGTCCAAACTATAGGAAAGGGGGTAAAAATTTGAAAATTTTCTATAAATAGTAAAAAATTCAAAACATTATAAAACATTTGAAATTTTTACCCATTTGAGCTCAGAACTTCAACAGCGAATTCTAGGAGATCCAGCCGGCGGAATCCACTACCATTTTTTCGAGGTACTTACCCATGCTCTACTCTTTCATTTTGATGCAAATTTTGTCAAAATCCATGGTGTATTTAGCATTCTAGGCCATTCTAAGATGCGCGCCATGACCCACGCAGAAATTGAGGGTTTTTTCGCGTATAGGGATGGATATACACGGAAAATTCCCTCAAATTCACGTACATACGTGGTTGTTTAGCAAACAGTCATGTATGCAGCTGTGCTCAAGAATTTTCAAGTATTCTAATGGACAAAACTCAAATTTTATGTACAGGATGGTCCTAGAATGGAGAGAACGTGAACATGGTGATGTAGAAGAGGCAGTAAGGGTAGATCTAATGGCTCAATAAGAGTTACGTGCATGTGGGCTTTACAAATTTTGGTGTCTTGGTGGCTTAAGAGCCAAACCAGGACTATTGCAGATGTTGGTGGACTATTGGGATCCAGACTCAGAGTCGTTCCAGATAGACGAGATGTCCCTCACCATAGAAGTGGAGGACATATACTTTATTACTGGACTTTCCTGATGGGGGGAAGTAGTGAACCTACGCTCTCGCAGGCCCGTAGGTGGCCTGACTATAGATGAGTACATTGCGGTGTATTGCTATCCGGACACGGAGAAGGTGGGGAGTCAGATCCCAACTAACTCCATACAGGTGCTGGGCCTAAAGGCCATCCTACTGACACTGGGTAGGATAGCAGGCTTAGATTCACTCCACTAGGCCTCGTGGCCTCTGATGTTCTATGCAGTGGAGTGCATGAGACCCACGGTATACAATTGGAGCACTGCGCTACTGGGCAACATGAAACACCAGCTCAGTGAGTGCAAGATGGGAAGAGTGCGAAACTTCGGTTTCAGCAGCATATTGAGCACATTTTTATTTAAGCGTGTTCTAGGATTGAGCCCTAGAGTAGACGTTCCTCTACATGGGGTTCGAGATCCGGCCCAACGGCGTTGGGCAGATGTGATGCGCAGACTGGGTGGAGGTAGGGTGTCCAACCCCTATCCAGCTCATGTCTTTCCATGGTGGTGACAATAGATAGTTTCCATCGATGACTACCCCTATGTGGGGATAGATTTTCGAGGAGACCCGGACATGCCACTACCACCAGGATCGGCATACGGTGACATTGGTAATGAATCTTGACCCTCTTTTTAAATTTTTTGAGTTATTTAATTTTTTTGTGTTTTCTGATTATGTGGAATCAAAAGACATGTTTTTGGGTGACAATACATAGTGACATCTACCATATGCATGAAAATGTGGGACCACGGCGGCCTGAAGGCTTCCCTCATCATAGACGGAGGGGAAGAGGAGATGATATCATGGGTGTGGATGCGGAGTGGATGCTCCAAATAATTCATACCAACTTCGTGAGACTGACACATAGAATTCCCATGGCGCAAGTCGAGGACTTGCCTTAGGCCATGCAGCGCCAGGTGGTGGGTGTACCACGAGCATGGGTGCGGTTATTCCGATGGCTAGCTAGAGCCGTAGTGACATTCCACGATCACACCCCCCCTCCTCCTCCATAGGCTTAGATACCTAGGAGTAATACATTTTGTACTACCATGTATCTATATTTGGGTGGCTCGAGAGCCCCATTTTTGTATTATGACACTATGTATTACCACATTTTGGATGTTTATAAAATTTTTTATGATGATCGATTTATTTATTTACATGTGTAAAAATTTATGTTTGTGATGAGCTTATTGTGTATGAAACAAATGCCAATCTAACACGTAGTTAGCATATGAGTCAGCAACTTGATTATTAATTCTTGGGACATGTATGTATGTTATATTGTGAAATTGTCGTTCTAATAATCTCAAACGTAAGAATCTTGTTAATGATGTCGAATCTCTAACATGGTACAAACCAATAAGCCGTGACATTAATAACTCTGAATCAAGACGTACCTCAAGAGAGAGAACGCCATGTAAAATGGCATTCCCTAGAAGCTCAATAATGGCACTATATTCAGCGACATTGTTGGAAGATGGCCATAAACATACACCTCTTGAAGATAATACCTGACCCATAGGAGTATAAATCACCCAAGCAGCAGAGGCTGAGTGTTGAGTGTGACGGCTCACACCATCCGCGAATCCTATGAAGGTGGAAGATTCCATTGACATCTGCCAAAAGAAACAGAAACTAATCACAAACCAAATCACCATAAGAAAAAGACCTACCTATGAAAAACTGTACAATAATATACAATAACCATCCTTGGCTAAAAATCATGCATAGTACTTGTTGAGATAGAGCCCATTTCTAGGCTCTGCCAAGGCTGTACCCTCATAATCCACTAGCTCATAAGCACCCTTCTCTAACACACATTTGACGACGTAAGGACCACGCCACATGGGGTTAAACTTTCCTGTCCCCAAGGGTTCTTTCGGTTGATCCCACAAAAGGACCAAGTCTCCCTCACTAAACCTCCTTGGACGGACAGACTTATCGTACTGGACCTTAACATGACACTTATTTACTTCTAGAGCCACCGAGGCATCTCGGCGCTGCTCATCAAGTTGCTCAAGGTGTACCAAACACTCCTCCAATTGTGAAGTGTCTGGTAAGAGTTCTATGGCTAGCTTCAAAGAAGGAATCTCGCACTCAACCGGCAATACCAACTCCACTCCATGTACAAGTTGATATGGAGAAAAACCCGTGGCAGTCTTAACATCGGTTCTATAAGCCCACAAAGCAAGATATAACATAATGTGCCAATTCATCTTGCTTTGTGTGATGGTTCGTTGGAGAATGTATTTGAGTGATTTGTTCACCGCTTCTACCTGTCCATTCGCTTGAGGGTAGTAAGAGGAGGAATGCTCTTGCTTATACCCTAACTTTGATGCCAACTCTTCCATCATATGATTCTGAAAGTGCGAGCCATGGTCAGTGACAAGCTCTTTCGGAGTATCGGACCGAGTAATAATCTAGTTGAATACGAAGTGTGCGGCTGTCTCACCATCGGTTTTAACTGTAGGCATAGCCTCAGCCCATTTTGTGAAGTAGTCAACAGCCACTATGATATAATGATGCCCCCCAGCTGAAGCTGGGTTGCAATCCATAAAATCAAGCCCCCACTTAGTGAAGGGACCAACGATGATGATGGGATGTAATAGGGTAGGTTTCGAGCACATATTACATGCAAACACCTGGCAAGGATGGCACCTCTTGACCACATCTACACAATCCTTAAAGATCAATGGCCAGAAATAACCCGCTCTTAAGATTTTTTGGGCTATAGAAAGCCCAGATAAATGACCACCACACGCCCCTCTGTGGCAATCATTCAGTACTACCTCAACCTCTTCATGATTTAAACAATGACGTAAAATGGAATCTACCCCACGACGGTACAAAGTGTTATCCACTATGAGGTGATTCTTGGATACGTGACGTAATCGTCATTGTTCATCTCGTGAGAGGTGAGTAGGGACCTTCAATGTTTGTAAATATATAATAATATCCCCATACAATGGGTCCCAAGTTGAGATTAAGAAGATGTGCTCATTGATAAACGTATCTTCACAAACCAACTCCTCGGCCTCGCTTGGGAAATCCAATATAAGCTCCACAAAAATTAATGATTTCTTCGATTTTGCCGAAACAAACTCGAGATCAAATTCTTGCAGGATGACAATCCATTTATTATATTTTCCCCCAATCATTCTTTGAGTGAGAATGAATTGAAATGGATTGGCATGGGCTACAACCAAGGTCTGGCGAAGGAGAATATAATGTCTCAACCGTTGAACCACATGTACGGTAGCTAAGGCAAGCTTCTCAACATGGTAATAATGAGTCTCCACGTCAATAATATTCTATCTTAGATAGTATATGACATGCTCTTGGAGCTCCTCATCCTCTTGAACCAAAACCATACCAATCATCTCCATGGATGCGGCCACATAAAGTAGAAAATCACGGCTATAGTCTAGGGGACTAATCATTGGGGCTGATGCTAGGGCTTGCTTAAGCACATTGAAGGACTCCTGGGCTCGCTCATCCCAACAAAAGGTGATGTCCTTTTTCAAAAGACACATAAAGCCTCTAGTCAAATTGGCAAATTGACAACGAATCTGCGTAAGAAGTTTGCCATGCCTTGCAAACATTGAAGATGTCTAATGTTTTTCAGGGAAGACAACTAAAGTATTTCCTCAACCTTCAAAGGGTCGAATCTTATACCCTCTTTGGAAACAATGAATCCTAATAAGCGACCAGACTTCACACAAAAGATGCACTTGTGAGTATTTAATCTGACCAAATAAAGGAGGCACCTTTCGAATACTAATCTCAAATGATAGGAATGACACATTCTCATACGAGAATGAGCAGCAAGGTCATCCAAAAATACTTCGATAATCTATTTGATATCATGGAAGATCAGGGTCATGGCCCGCTAAAAAGTAGCTCCGGCGTTTTTAAGGCCAAAGGGTATTTTCCAATATGCAAAAGTTCCCCAAGGAAAAATAAATGCGGTCTTATGTTGGTCCTTAGGTTTAATTTGTATCTGATTGTATCTGAAAAAGCAGTACATAAAGGGAAAAACCTCGCTACCCACACACTCATCTAAAATCTGATCAATAAATGGTGTGGGGAAATTGTCCTTAGGACGGGCACGATTCAAATCATGGAAATCAGTACATATGCGAATCGCTCCCTGCTTCTTATAAACCGAAACATGATTTGAAACCCACTCCATCAAGGGAACGAGATAGATAAAATCGGCTTTCAACAGTTTCTCTATCTCTGCCTTAATCGCGAGTGCTTTCCTAGGATTCACTGCACGCAAGCGTTGTCGTATAGGCTTAGCATTGGGATAAGTCTTAATCTCGTGTTTAATAATGCGAGGGTTGATACCTAGCATTTCATCGTAATACCAAGCAAAGATATCACGAAATTCTTTAAACAGCTCGGTGTATTCTTGAATCTCAGCATGGGAAAATTCTACCCCAATATAGACATTCTCTATCCTGCTAGGATCGTGAGAGATATTGATAGGAATCATTGGAGATATATTTTCCATGTTCCCATCAGCCATCAGACCAGGAGAGCTTAATGGAACCATGGGACTACCAATTCTCTCACTAAGAACCTCCCTAAAGTCCTCATGCTCCAAGCAGTCAAGCTCGGGAAGAAAGTAAGATCTATGATGCAACTCTTCCCATGGTGGTTCAACTCCCAACATGGCCTCAATAATCGCTTCGTCTGAAGGAAAAACACTATCAAGGCAGTCGTGTGCGTGAGAAGACTGAACTGCCCATGCAGGTAGCACATATGGATCCTCCTCCTCCATCCGTGAAGAAGAAGGACTAGGATCTGTAACACATCCAAGATTAGCTTGATAAGCTACCATAGTTGCAGGCAACGGCACGTCTGTCATGATGGGATTACTCGAAGTATTCGATGTAGGAAGAATCCAAGGATCTTCCATATGACTCGTGCGAAAAGACACCGATCTCATAGATTTCGAAGCCTCATCGGAACTAGACCCTATCATAAGGATAGGTGTAGGACAACTAAAGCTTCCCATGAGGGATGGATACATTCCCACACCCACACTCCCAGTTGCCGGCTGAGAGTGCTCTACAATCGGGATCGAAGCTCCCGAAGATGCGGTAACTGACGAATTTTTGAATGATGTTTGATCAATCGTAACTATCTTCCCATTAAATGGAAAGCATACAACGCAAAATAGTGAAGAAGCTACAGCTTGCATACTGTACATCCAATTCCTACCCAACAAGAGATTGTAGTCAAGAGGCGCATCAACCACCTCGACCTCTATCGCAACAGTATTCCCTCCCAAACAGACTTTAAGGGAAGGAAGGATCACGTGCAGTCTAAACGATCTCCCATCAAGCGTAGTTAACATGGTAGCTGATTTAGACAACTCAGAGGAACCTAAACCCTTCCAACACGATAAAGACATCACAGAAGCAGTAGCGCCTTCGTCAATCACAATGCGCTTGACGGTCATGTTAAGACATTCTACATGAATCAAAAGAGACACATAGTAAAGCAAGTGAGGTTGAAGTCCTGTGGTTTCAAATTTAATCATGGAGGAAGAATTATCATCATTCACACCAAGGGCAGAAAGCAAATCCTTCCTTTGTGAAGGACAACTCTGAAGTACTTCTAGTGTAGACATCACACAAGGAGTGTGGCCCAAATCCTAGACAACAGAATAGTTCTGGGCGGCTCGGGAATTAGGATTGTGCCCCGAACACTTAAGGACTCCCTTAGGAATGCAAGGTGCAACTTCAGGTTTATCCACGGGTTTTTCAATACGCAAAGGAGTTCCTGGTGGATCAAGTTCCTTTCCTGGGTTGGGTTGTGACAAACCATAGTCCTTCGCACGAGTCACAACCTTCACAGCACATACCATGTTAATGCAACCAAGACCACTACCCTCTGACGGATCTTGATCACCACCAGACTGATCATGGGTCCTTGAGTTCAAGTATTGATGGTGAGGTAAAGGGTTAGTCAGCACAGTTGGGCCCTGTGTTAAGAATCTCGAGGCTTCAGCGATATGAGGGCACAAGTAAGAGAGGTGATCCTACTTACATAACTTGCAAGGAAATTTAACCTTACGTTTAGGTTGCTTGTTCCCCCCAGAATTACGGGCATTCTTGTCATTAGTATTAGTATTTTCATTCCTATTCCCACCCTTCTGATTATTCTTACCCTTCTTTCTATTCCTTCTAGGTTGCTGGTTACCCTTCTGGTCTGACGATTGTTCCGAAAGCACACTCGCCGTTTGGGTGGGTTGAGACGAAGCCATGGCTTGTCCCAAACCAGATTGGTTGATTGACAATTGACTGACTTGTTTCACAACCGAATCCGCATGTTTAGCACTCGCACAACCAACAATGCCATCAACATGTGGTCCAGGTTTAACTTTGGGGTTGAAACTAGAATGTAGAGCATTGGGAATGAACTCATATAACAAACCGGATTGAGCATAAATCAAATCTAGTTCCTGCGCCCTAAAAATGGCTTGTTCCTCATTTTGTACTCCGGATGTAGAAACATCCTTCACTATATAAGGCAATAACGACTTGAGGAACCATTCGAGGAGGAATTCTGGCGGTATAAAGGCTTTAGTCAACCTCTTTTGTCTACGCCCCTCTTGGATATGGTCCGAGATATGCATGGCTTTATCCTGCCAAAATGTCGACAAGAGTTTCGTACCGACGTCGTAACGTATTGGTAGCTGGAAGTGGTTAAGAAAAGTCATCGCTAGGTCATCGAACAAAGAGAATGCCCCCCTAGGTATCTCTATATAACATTTCATGCCAGTCCCTCTAAGGGTGCGTTGAAACAGCCTTAAACGAATCCAATCTTGGTGTAAGGAATTTGAAGAGCACCATAGGTGACAGGTAGTAACATGTTCGCTCAGATCCTCTCCCGGTTTGCCCTCGAATATGGGTATGTCTGAGGGAAGCTTAGTAGGGACAGCCGGCCAAGCCGAGTCATGAGCTCCAGGATCGTTCATCAATCTCGACAAGTCAGGAAGATTTAGTGTTGCGAGGAAAGGGAACCTAGGATGAGCATGTTGGTGCACCACTCCCTGATAGTTCTGATTCATATAGGTTTGATTACCATAACCACCATGGCCTTGACCATAGTTCCCTCCTCCCGTTTGACCCATGTAGGGTGGCATGGAAGCACCATAATGTGGTGTACCTTGACTATTTGGTGCTACAAAGCCGTAATTTGGAGAGTAAGCGGGTTCTTGATACCCGTACCCATAAGGTGGAGAACCCTGTCCATACTGTGTCCCAAGCCATCGCATGAGATTCCCCATGAGACACTCTGTAAGTAGGAATATATGCTCCAGAAGTAGGAATATACATTCCGGAAGTAGGGACATATGCTCCGGAAGTAGTAACATGACCTCTAGAAGTATGAACATGACCTCCCGAAACAACAGGTGGTACTTGAACCTGAGACACACCTGGTTGAGAAGCAGTAGTACGGACATGACTTGTAGCAACATTCCGGCCCGAAGGACCACGTGAATGAGGTGGAGGGTGAACATTCGAAGAACTAGGAACAAAGGATGAAGGGACCTGTGAAATTATGTACGTGTTGTTCCCTATAGTCACTTGTCTTGGATCTGGTATCCTAATAGGATCACTAACCCTAGGCCTAGTAGGAATATGTGATGTAGATTCCACCACTGGGATGGAAGGCGCAATGTGACTTGTGCTCCCAAACCTCTCCACACGATAAGGAATGAGAGTGCCCCCAGGCATAGTGTTAGGCTCAAACTCAGATCGACATGAAATGCCAAATCATGTGTGGGAAAACCAGACATACCATAACTACCATAACTAGTGCTCGTGGGTTCAAAATGAGTCTCATCATATTCCAGCATTCCATACCGGCGATGCGTCAATGGGGGATCAACACTAGAGTAAGTAGGTCTATCATGAAATGTACGTATCTCAAAAATTACAAGACCTAACTCAGTCAAATCAGGTGAAGGATCATAAGTAGCAGTAAACTCCCCATCTTCCACTTGAATGGGAGAAGATGGTTCAGGAATACCTTCAACATGGTCTCCCATCATGTGTGAATCAATGTGTGAAGTAGTCCACCTGGACTATCTAGCTCTCTCTCCCAAAGGAGGAGGATATGTAGAAGGCATAAGTCCTGCTAAACGATGAGAACGGCGAGGAGCCGCAATCGAATCCATAATGACTCAAAAAATACAAAATAATCTCTAATTACGCAAACCCTAGGCAAGCTAATGTGCACAGAGCATCCACTAGTAAAATCTAAAGCCAAACACAAGCAATCAAGGGTAGGATAAGTGAGCTCCTGAATGAAGCAAGTATGTCTCACCTACGAGAGGCTTGAGACTCCCATACACAATAAGCAGAGGTACGTAACGAATTATTGTGGCCCTTAGCTTCAATGCGTAAAGCGACTGTGCTGTCTGACCCCAACCTGGCCGAGACACCCATAGAATAACCCCTGCAGAGTACCCCCTTGATATCCTAGGTAAGGCCACTAAGGTCACCTCAATATAATCAATGCTCAGGCGGACAGTCGCAGGCGGGATTGACCGTATGGGCAGGGTAGCAAAGCTTGAAACTCTCGAAAGATCCCCCAGATACGAATACAATCCTGGAAATATCTCAAGTGCTACTCAGTTATGACTAGGGGTCATCCCAATCAATAACTGCTCACACTGCCTCGTGCTTAACTCCTTTTTTAGAGGAGGATCCTGAGAAACACTGGTTATACCAAGGAATTTCACACACTCACCTGGACAGACACATACATGTTGTTGTTTAGTGGTCTTGGAGAATTTACTCATAATGAACTATTCCAAGACCCTAAAACCTAATCTTGTTGGTGAACCCTATCAAATAAAATAGTGTAGTTCATTTTAATTAAGCGTTGATTTTAATTGGATTTATTACTCAAAAAGAGGTATATGGTTGTGCAACTAATGGCGTTATGACACAACATGAAGCAAAATGCACACCTAACAATCAATGCAAATGCATTGTGTCCATGAAAAATAGGGTATGCTACTACGTGAAATGCACAATTTTCTTCAAATGATAAATGCAAGCTTTCCTATATGAAATCCTGACTAATACTTCAAAGCAAATCTAGTGCAAGTACTATGCAAAATGCAAGATGCAATGCATAATGGTAATCAAATATTTTTGGATTTTTTGAAATAAAAATGAGTTATTAAAGCAAAAGAATGATTCTACAACCCCCAGAATCTACAAGCACAATCAAGCAGCACTCAAACAAATTACTAAGGTAAAATAAATCTAATGCACTAATCCCAAAACAAAAAATCGAAAATACAATGACAAGAACATTCTTCAAAAAAAAAAATTTACCCGAAAAAAAAACGTCTCTGGTCAGAAACAGAGGTGTCTACAGACTCTAGTAGTATCAAAGGAGACTCAGCAATCATCAAAATTCACCCAACAACAATCAATCTTCCTCTAGAAGGAAAAACTAAGGGAATACATGACTGTTCGTAGTAAACCCGCGTGTGTACGTGGAAATAGCAGTGAAACCCGCGTATATACGCGACTGTGAGTTAAAAACTCGTGTACAAGAATAAAGGTGCATAAAAATAAAGGTAAATAGACAAGCTGAGACAAAATTCACACCAATCGGACACTACCAGGCAAACATGCCCCCAGACCCGACACAGAAATAGAGAAATAAGAGCAATTCAAAGTCATTGAATGCCGATAGAAAACCCCCAAAGGACAACTACTAGGAACTCCCCAGCGGAGCCGCCAATTCTATTATGGAGAGAAATTCCTATGGCTTGGGGTACCACAATAGACAGCTTGACTCTATAAATCAATCCTTTCCAATATGCAAGAGAAATCAAATATCTAACACTAAAGGATCAGACCTCGTACCTTATTCCAGACGGTTGAAGTAGGTCCTTGTTGAGCTTTCCAACTTCAGCTTGAATTGATGAATCACTTCCTCAACAACAAGTAAACAAGACAAGCATACTATATATTGGTGTTAGATCTACTCTAGCATTTATAATCAACAATGTATAAGCATTCGAAATCATCCATGGATAAAATATTCATTCAAACATACATTATTGGACAGGAAAAGATATTTCTATTAATATAAAATCAGAGATTACAATGAACACAACCTTTGTCGGCATGTCTCCGAATCGGAGAAACTGAATCCCCCACTTGGGCCTCCACCACCTCAATCCTCCATCTCTCGAAAGCAATCTCATAAGCAAAAGGCAAGCTTGGGAAGAACACAAAAGTGCTCCAAGGGACAAAGGGATGCAGACTCAAGCACAAGTTCCGGCAACAATGGACTATAGTTTCTTTGCTCTCAATTCTCTTATGCCTTCAATGTATCCAAAGGGTTCCTTATATAGATTTCAATGGGGTAATGAAAGGTCGAATCTGAGCGATCTCAAGGCATATGGAAGCCCAGGAGACAAATGAGTCAGATCCATGTCAAGGAAAACTCCAAAAGGATTTGGATTTTGTACACATCCCGATGTACGCAGTTTTAGAGGTCAAACCCACGTATATACACGATAAGGGGTTTAAAAGTCACGTGTATCAATTTTCACATATTTATAGGGATGGTCTAGGAAACATCAAAGGACAAAAAATGGTCCAAGGGGTCTAAGGAGTCTGCAGAGGGATAGGGGAAGGCCATACAAGTGCAATTCATCTGGTGTGGTAAAATCAGCTATAACACTAGGGCTCGATCATCTTCGTTAAATAGAGCTTCTCTATTGGCTACTCTAGCCTCCTCTTGGATGCAATCTTCCTATACAATGTCAAACTTTATGCTTTCCTTTATGGAACACATAGTCTAGCTGAAAGAATCTGAAGGTCTAGTGAGACCATTGAGAGTAGTAATAACTAGTTTATATTCATCAAGCGAGTCTCCAATGGCTTCTAGTTTCTCTTTGAACTGGGAGACCCTTGTGAAGTAGTATTGAATGGATTCTCCTTGGCTTATCTTGGTACTCTTCAACTGATCTCTCAAATTCATATTTATGTTGGTATTCCTTCCTTCATAAATTATGGATAGGGAATTATACATCTCCTTTAGGGACTCTTTGGATGACACTCGAGGAATTAAGTGATATTTGATAGAATCAACAATGATCATCATTTCCCTAATTAGGTCCTTCTTGTGCTTCTCCTTAGCTTGATCTTCTTCATGTTCTTCGAATTCTTCTTTGATGTATTTGTCAATCTCATTCTATATAATAATGAGACCAATCCTATATTTCCATGCTTGGAAATTCTCTATTCCTTCTAGCTTGTCCTCAAGCTTAGATATTGGGTCCATCTTGTCTAGGAGGTCACTAAAAAAGGAAATTTCTCAAAATGCAGAACTTCCCTTACTGGGATATGCACTTGATTGAGGCAAGTTGACTGGTACACTTGGTTTCTGGAGATTCCAAATCTTCACCTATAAAGATTGACTTGCAAGATTCTGATCTGTAGTTTCCAGTTTTTTGGTTTTCTACAGTTTTCTGGTTTGAAGCCAAACTAGGGCTTTTCTTTCCCATAGATCTACCCACTCAAACATTTCGATCCAGAGATCAATAAATGTGCTCTAGGGAGGAACAAATTTCTATGCAATTAGATCTTCAAAATCCCAACTTTGACAGAAACCCTAATTTCTTGCAAGGGAGAGAGGAGAGAGAGTTTCACCTTGTCAAAGTTATTCTATTCAGGATAGATCTGATACCATGTTAATATTACATATTCTAATCTAGATATCATTAGTATTAAATTCAATTTCACAACAATATCATATGCGGGATCACTAAAAGAAACATAATCACAAGATAAACAGAGATTTTTCCTGGGAAACCCTCTTGGGGAAGAAAACCTAGCAAACTTCCTCTATATAGATGTATCAAAAGTACAAAGATAACACCCCAAACATGTTCTCCTTGTCCTTGCATATGCATCTCTCTCTCTCTCTCTCTCTCTCTCTCTCTCTCTCTCTCTCTCTCTCTCTCCTATGGGTTATACACAAGTGAGTGTGTTTGTTCAAATGAGGAACACACCTCCTATATTTATACTCTATCTTCCACTTGAATTTTTCCCTAATAGGTCATCCCCAACAAACTTACTGGGGTGACTTCACCTAAGAAGACACAAAATAATATTATATTATATTATGGAGGGTTCTACTGACCCGACTTACAACGGAGGTTATACCTCATGACTCTATGATGACCAAATATAATAGTAACACGTCGACGGAGGAATAAAACTTCTCTAATAGGTTACAAAAAAAAATACATTTAGAACATTCTTCAAAGTTACAATATTTCAATAGTTTGGTGCTTTCCCAGAGCACAGATCTCCAACAGGTTGTCTTCTATGAACTCCATTCTTCTCCATCAGTGTTAAAAAAATGTGACTACAAAAGATATTCTATTTTATATTATTATTTTTATTTCCTCTTTCGGAGATGGTGTTCCCTCGATCAAGGATAACATTGATGTAATTGGTCATGTAAAGTCTTGAGGTGAAACCTTCGTTGTAAGTCGGGTCAATAGTACCCACAAAAATATTATTAAAATGTCTTTTTGAGTCTCTCAAGGGAATTCGGCCCTGATTGGGAGGAGAAGTTGGCCCTGTTGGGTTATTAGGCTTATCCACTGATCAACATAATAGGGGAGGATCCTCACTCATTTGTACACACACAGAACTCAAGCAATTGCACTAGAGAGAGAAGATGTAGTCCATGTGGAGGAGAGGAAGCAGTCTAGTCTTGTTCTTTGGATCTTACACTATACTTGGGTGAAGTCTATATAGAGGAATTTTTTCAGGGTTTTATTTCCCACGAGGGTTTCCCAAGATAAATATTTGTGTTCTCTTTTATTCTACTATTCTTTTATTATTTCAATGATCCTTTGTTCTATTTCAATAGAAAACTTAACATGGTATTAGAGCCAACCTGAAGGAAGACACTATGAAACAAATCCTGTAATCCAACAAGCTAGTTTTCACTGTTCCAAAGACCTCCCTTTATAGATAAGCTAAAAAAAGGTCCATTGAACTTGCCCTAGGAGGGCACATCTTTATGTCAAAGTAGTTTTTCATTTTGAGGATTTTCACTTTTTGACCTATCACTATTGCAGGGAGAGACTAGGGAATCACATTTTTTAAGGTTCCATCCTCATATTCCAGAAAAGCAAGATATATTATAGCTCACCTTAGGGAGGCACATCTTTTCCTCCTCCCAGATCAGCAAGTAATCACAGCTGCAAAATTAGGGTTTTCTAGTCAAACCCAAGGTCATCCTGAAGTTGGTTCCAGAAAAGTTCCTCAAACTGGTAAGTACTATCTCCTATCTTTCCATTTGAGGTTCTCATTCATTAGAATATGACAAACATTACCAATCTAGATGGAAATATTGAGGGAGCATGGAAGCATAGAATTATCCTCATCCTTGAAGGACATGACCCAGATGGATACATCAAAGAAGAGGTGAAGGAACAAGAGGGAGAAGAGAAAAAATTCAAACAAAAGAAGGATATGATCAAAGTTAAGAGGATCATAGCTAACTCTATTAATAAGGATCACTTTATCTCCTAAGTGTCCTCAAAGAATACTCCAAAGAAGTGTTTGATGCACTATGGCAATATGTTTGAAGGGAAAAACATCAACAGGAGAATGACCTTGAGAAACCAACTCAAGGATGTGAAGATGAAAAAGGAAGAAACCATGCAGTCATACTTCTCTAGAGTATCATAAATCAAAGAACAATTAGAAGCCTTTTGTGACATGGTAGAAGAAGCTGAAGTTGTGATGACCACTCTAGATGATCTTCCATGAGAATGGGATTCCTTCATCAGAGGAATATGTTCTAGAAGAAATGTAACCAATTTCAGCAAGCTATGGGATGAATGTGTACAAGAATAAGGAAGGTTAGTAAATAGAGAAGAGAAGTTAAATTAATATGGAGATCAAGATCTAGCTGTGTATACAAAGAATGGAATAAATAAAAGGAAGGATGGGGGATCTCCAACAAGTAGATCACTATAACTCCTGAAAGGTAAGACGCTTAAGAATTATTACTCATCCTATGAATGTTATACATTTCACAAGTTTGAACATATCTCCGTACATTGTCCACTTAACAGAAAAAAAGTACCGAAAGTTCCATTCCCATGCAACCCAAGAAAATGAATCAAATAAAGAGAGGACCAAAGAGAATGAATAGTCTAATGAAGAATATGTCTTCATATCAACCCTCATAGGATAAATCTCTCATGGAAGTGATACTTGGCTCATAGATAGTGGTTCTTCCAAACATATGATAGGTCACAAATATTGTCTCTCATACCTCACTCAGAAATATTATCCACACAAAGTACAGCTTGGACATGACTATCAATATCCTATCAAAGGAATGGGAGAAGCTTCCTACAAGCTGAAATCTGGTAAGCCCTTGAAAATTAAAGAAGTCTTATATTTTCCAGGTGTAAATAAGAATCTTCTTTTTATATAATCTCTATACAATAAAGGCTTCATAGTTTCCTTTGTAGATGGTGAATTTCTTATGTGGCCAAAAGGAAAAACTATAGATGATGCAGTAGGATTGAAGAAGGAGGATCTACAAACTAAAAGGTCATACAGACTCATCTTTCACAACTTTCACTATCAATTCCATGTGAACTATAACATAGTAGACTTTCTCATGTGAACTACAAAGCTTTACCAATTGTGAGCAAGTTAGTAACAGGTCTATCAGAAATCTAGATCAACAATGAAGGGATATGCAAAGGATGTGCTCAAGGGAAAAAAACCAAGAATCCATTTCCAAGTAGTATTAGTAAAGCAAAAGGGATCCTAGATATTGTCCACTCATATGTGTGTGGACCAATGTCAACTACTTCCTTAAGCAGGTATGTCTATTATGTTTCTTTTATTGATGGCTACTCACGTAATACTTGGATATATTTCTTGAAAAGGAAAGATGAAGTATTTGAAAAGTTCAAATAATTAAAATCTCTCGTGGAGAATCTCTCTGGAAAGAAGATTAATATATTAAGATCAAATAACGGAAAAGAATTCACTTCAAATGAATTCAAGGACTTGTGCAAAGAAGATGGGATTAAGACGAAGCTTACTACACCCTATAATCCTCAACAAAATGGAGTAGAAGAAAGGAAGAATAGATATATCATGGAAGTAGTCAAAGCCATGATTCATGATCAAGATCTATAGATGTACTTATGGGATGAAGCAACAAATACCATAGTCTATGTTCAAAACAAATTATCCCGCAGTGCGCTTGGAAACAAAACTCCAAAAGAAATGTATACTGATGAGAAGCTTGAAGTTAGTCACCTGAAGATATTTGGTTGTAATGTTTACCTACCTGTCCCCAAAGATAAAAGAGCAAAGTTAGAACCCTATGGAAAGAAGGAAAATTTATTGGATATACTGATAAGTCAAAATCATGCATAATCTATATTCCAGGTTTTTTAAAAATTGAGGTCAGTAGAGATGTCACATTTGATGAAGATGCATCCTTCAACAAATCTAGAAAGAGCCATGTGGATGAAGAAGAATAAGAAACTCCCAGAGTATTAGAGATAAGTAAACCACCAGTTATAGATGAAGGAGATCGTATACTAGAATTTCAGGACATGGTAGAACCACAAGAACCTATAGACACCTCATGAAACAATATCAACAAGGAAAATGCTAGATTAGGCTCATGATATAATTCAAGAAGAAGAAAAATATGGTGCACCAAAAGGAAGCAAGAGACTAAGACTCCACTCCAACTACATAGAATTAATGTGTAACCTTGTTGACAAAGAATCTGATATGTTTTAAAGAAGCCTCAAAGAAGGAATGGATGGATTCCACAATTGAAGAATATCAATCTATCTTAAAGAATGATGTTTGGGAAGTGGTGCCAAGACCAAAGGATAAATCAATGGTCTCTTCAAAATGAATTTTTAAGATGAAGCATTTAGCTTATGGTAGTATTGAAAAGTTCAAAGAAAGATTTGTTGCATGAGGATTCTCTTAGAAAGAAGGGATTGATTATGAAGAAAATTTTGCACAAGTAGATAGATATACCTCAATCAAAACCATTATTGCTTTGTCCTACATGATGAGTTGGAAATTACATCAAATGGATGTAAAGACAAACTTTGTAAATGGTTTCATATAAGAAGAAGTGTATATTTAGCAACCTCCATGTTTTGAGACACATGACAAGAAAACACATGTGTGCTGACTAAAGAATGAATTATATGGATTAAAGAAATAACCTAGTGCATGGTATGGAATAATTGATGACTTTATAATGAGCCCAGTATTTACCAAAAGTAAAGTAGATTCCAACCTTTACTATAAGCTTGAATATGACAGGATCGTGATATTACTATTCTATGTAGATGATTTATTTTTGACAGGAAAGGAGAAGCTCATCAATGAATGTAAGAAGAATCTTGCGACAGAAATTGAAATAAAATATCTTGGCATGATGCATTACTTCTTAGGTCTTTAAGTATGGTAGTTCCCAGATTCAATCTTCCTAAACGAAGGAAAATATGTAGTTGAGATCCTAAAGAGATTTGGGATGTTGGATTGTAAGGCAATGAACACTCCGATGGTGACAAACCTAAAGCTCCTAAATGATGACTCTCAGAAAGAATAGATGTCACACTATATAGACATATTATCGGCTCACTAATGTATTTGAAAAATATAAGACCAAATATATGTTTTGTCGTGAACACATTAAGTCAGTATATGGTAGAACCTAGGCATGCTCACCTAGTTGCAACAAACCATGTGATGAGGTACCTAAAGGGTACATTAGATTGTGGCATCACATATGCAGCTGATAGCAAGTTTAGATTATGTGGCTACACTGATTCATATTGGGAAAGAAGTGTTGATTTTTGTTTAGTTTGGGATCAGGTGTGATCTCATGGCTTAGTAGAAAGAAAACCAATGTCACTGCTCAGTATAGTATAGGTTGAATACATTGCAGCATGCTCAGCCTATAGTAAAGTAGTATGGATTCACACATTATTGATAGGATTGTTTGATACTGAAATGGATGCAATTGATATTTATTGTGACAACCGTAGTTGTATCAAGTTAACAAAGAAACTTGTGTTCCATGATAAGTCAAAGAACACAAAGATGAAGTATCATTACATCCAGGATATGGTGCAGAGAAGAGCCATAAATCTCCAGTATGTTCCTACAGAGGAACAAGTTGTAAATGTGTTAACTAAGCCTCTGTCTCTTATGAAGTTTGAATATTTTAGACACAAGCTTGGTGTAGTCCGAAAGCACCTCCCTGGTAAGAGGGAGTGATGACAAGAGAATGAGATGGTAAGGGTATCCAAGTACAGAGTTTTCCTTGATGAATTTTTGGACGTACAAGAAGAGAATGATGAGCCCCATTGATCTAATCACTGTATAGAGATCCTGGTCGTATCTTTGTGGGTAGATCCCAATATGGTTGGTGGTCACTAAGGATAGATCCCAACATGGTTGGTGGAATCCTCACAAGGAAGATCCTAGGAAGGTTGGTCGTATCTTCAAATAGGAAGGTCCCAACGAGATGTGGTCCTACATTCATTTGTGTACGTTGTGGTATGGAATTCATTTGCAGACGTTGTGGTATGGCATTAATTTGCAGGCATTGTGGCCTAGAATTCATTTGTAGAAGTTGTGGTCCAGCATTTATTTGTGGATGTTTTGGTCTGGCATTCATTTACAGACATTATGGTTTGACATTCATTTGTAGATGTTTTGTTCCAGCATTCATTTGCATATGTTGTGGTCTGACATTAATTTGTGGATGTTGTGGTCTAGCATTCATTTGTAGACATTATGGTATGGCATTCATTTGTAGATGTTGTAGTACGACAATAATTTGTGGATTTTGTGGTTTGGCATTCATTTACATATGTTGTGGTATAGCATTCATCTGTAGATGTTGTGGTTTGGAATTCATTTGTGTACGTTGTGGTGTGGCATTCATTTGCAGACGTTGTGGTCTCGCATTAATTTGCAGGCATTGTGGCCTAGAATTCATTTGTAGATGTTGTGGTTTGACATTTATTTGTGGATGTTTTGGTCTGGCATTCATTTGTATAATTTGTGGTCTGGGATTCATTTGCATACATTATGGTTTGACATTCATTTGTAAATGTTTTGTTTCGGCATTCATTTGCATATGTTGTGGTTTAACATTAATTTTTGGATGTTGTGGTCTAGCATTCATTTGTAGACATTATGGTATGGCATTCATTTGTAGACGTTGTAGTACGAAAATAATTTGTGGACGTTGTGGTATGGCATTCATTTGCATAAGTTGTAGTATAGCATTCATCTGTGGACGTTGTGGTCTGGAATTCATTTGCATACATTGTGGTATGGCATTCATTTGCAAACGATGTGGTCCTACACTCATTTGCATACGATCCAACATCTTTTGATGTTGTGGATGATTTCACATTAAGTTGTGATGTTGTGTTTATTGCAGGTGATGCGATGTGATGTAATGCACGAGATGTGATGCTCATGATGATGTGATGAGATGTGAGCTCGCAATGATGTGACGAGATCTGATGCTCGTGATGATGCGATGAGATGAGATGCTCGTGATGATGTGAGGAGATGTGATGAGATGTGATGCTCATGATGATGCAACGAGATGTAATGCTCCTGATGATGTGATGAGATGTGTTGCTCATAATGATGCAACGAGATGTGATTCTCATGATGATGAGATGAGATGTGTTTCTCATGATGATGCGATGATATGTGATGTTCATGACGATGCAACGAGATGTGATACGATGCTTATGGTGATGAAACAAGATGCGATTCTTGTT
Organism: Pseudotsuga menziesii; assembly: GCA_001517045.1. Taxonomy (NCBI): domain Eukaryota; kingdom Viridiplantae; phylum Streptophyta; class Pinopsida; order Pinales; family Pinaceae; genus Pseudotsuga; species Pseudotsuga menziesii. The sequence continues at coordinate 159,872 of LPNX010224169.1, forward strand.
ATGATGTGTCGAGATACAATGCTCGTACAAATGTGTTTGTGATGTAATGATCGAGATGTAATGCTCCGTGATGGCGATATTCCATGGATAATGATAATGTTGATATGCTTGTGAAAACTTCCTATGACGTATAGACATACCAGTCAGTTGTACAGATATATTTTGTGTTATAGAATACCTTCCTTTTTAAGAGGGAGTGTTAAATAAATGTAACTACGAAAGATGTTATATTTTGTATTATTATTTTTATTACCTATTTTGAAGATGTTGTTCCTCTGATCAGGGATGTCATTGATGCAATTGGTCATGTAAAATCTTGAGGTAAAACCTCTGTTGTAATTCGAGTCAGTAGTACCCACAAAAGTATTATTAAAATGTATTTTTTAGTCTCCCAATGCAATTCAGCTCTGATTAGGAGGAGAAGTAGGCCCTATTGGGTTACTAGGATTCTCGATTGATGTATATAAATAGGGGAGGCATCTCACTCATTTGGACACACATAGAACTCAAGCAGTTGCATTAGAGAGAGAAGATACAGTCCATCTGGAGGAGAGGAAGAAGTCTAATATTGTTCTTTGGATCTTACATTGTACTTGGGTGAAGTCTATGTAGAGGAATATTTGATGGATTTTCTTCCCCACGATGGTTTCCCAAGATAAATATTTTTGTTCTATTTTGTTCTGTTGTGCTTTTTATTCTTTCAATGACCCTTTGTTATATTGGAATAGAAAACTTAACATCCAGCAGGGCACTTTGGGCTCCTCAAAACAAATGAGAGTGTGCAACATAACTTCTTTTGGAAGGGAATGAAAAGGGAAATTAAACAAATGGTGCATTAATTTGATACGTTCCAATGCCATAATGGTGAAATGATAGTCCTTTTGGGATTACTCGAACCCTTTCCCGTCCCTACATGGATTTGGACAAATATTTCGATGGATTTCATTAAAGGTCTCCCTAAATCTGGAGGGAATACAATGAACTTGGTTGTGGTTGATCGCCTCTCCAAATATAGTCATTTTGTGCCCTCATACATCCATATACTGCCTCCTCGATCGCACAAATTTTCACAAACCAAATCTTTCGTCTTCATGGAATCCCTTTTTCCATTGTCTCAAATCACGATGCAACTTTCACAAGTCATTTTTGGACAAAACTATTTCACCACACTGGCACCAAATTGAATATGAGTTTAAGGTATCACCCACAAACAGATGGCCAGACTGAAGTTATCAACAAATTTTTGGAAACTTATCTTCGTTGCTTCACCTATGAACAACTACATCAGTGGAAAAATTGGATCCCTCTCATTGAATGGTGGTACAATACCTCCTACCACACTGCATCTAAAATTACTCCATATGAAGCAGTCTATGGTCAAGCACCGCTAGTTCTCCTTCCACTGTACCCCTAGCAGTTCACCAGTTCAGGAAGCTGACACGGTTCTCTGAAACCAAGATCATATTCTTCACATTTTGCAGGACAATCTTCACATGGTTAGAAACCAAATGAAACAACAAGCCAATCAGCACCATTCTGAGCGCACTTTTCAAGTCGGTGATATGGTTTTTCTTCGTTTGCATCTTATAAGGAATCCTCCATGAAACTCAAAGGCATTCATAAGTTGGATCCAAATTTATATGGGCCATATAAGGTTCTTCAGAAGATTAGGTCCATTGCTTATAAATTGTAACTTCCTCCTTCTTCTCGCGTTCATTGAGTATTTCATGCCTCTTGTCTTAAGAAAGTTATTTGCACCAACATCATAGCACAAATTGTTTTACCAAAACTAGATAATGAAGGATCCATCATTTTGGATCCGGAGGCCATCCTCAATAAGTGCACTTGTCCACTTTTCTCTTGATCCATCACATAGGTATTAATTCAGTGGCATATCATGCAACCATAGGATGCTACATGGGAACCACTCCTTTAGATTCAACAACAATTTCCACATCTAAAGCTTTGAGGACAAAGCTTTTCTAAGAGGGAGGGGATGTTAGGAACCCATGTCAACCCTTCTCTTTACTTTGTTAGTATATTGTTATTGGATGCATATGCTTTGTAAGTCATCCCGTGAGTATATTGTATTATACCACATTCATGGGGAGTAATAGTTGTTTAGATTAGACTTAGTATATAAGTACATGTTAATCTCAATGAAGGAATCCACGATTTATTTGTATTGAGCTTTCTCAAAGGAGGTTTCCCCCTTGAAGTGGCCCACGATCAATAAATTCATTGTGTTCTGTTATTTACGTGTTCTTCCATAAGAGGGAGGAGACAGAAGAAGCGACTTAAGGGAGGCTTGAACATGGAAGCAAATGACAGTACATTTATGGAGATTTAAATCCATTCCAAAGGAGCAAGAGAAAAGTTTTAAAATCCTATCCATCGTTTTTATTTTAAATGGAGGCCCAACCAAACATGAGGATATCGTCAACAAAAATCATGTCGTTTATGGAGATTTCCCTATACACCCTAACCCCTTTGAGATTCTCCAAAATTTTCTTGAGGGAAATATGTATGTTTAGAACCTTAGCTACAATGAGAAAAAGGAGGGAAGATAAGGGGGATCCATCTAGGAGGCCTCTTGATGGAAAGAAGAGGGGGTAATTCAAGCCATTAATGAGAACTACATAGGAGGATCCTTAGGTACAAGATTCGATCCAATTTATGAAATGAAAGGGAAACCCCACCTGGGTAAGGATCAACCAGATTCAGAACCAATTTTCCCTACCAAAGGATTTGGTGAGGTCAATTTTAAACATGAAAGTAGGAATGGATGATTCTTGATGGAGTGGAGCGTTTCTTAGGTTATACCAATGTAACCATGAATGCTCCTTTGATCAAGGAAATCAAACTGATTGGGGGAAATATTGGCAAAAAGGAAAGTCTTGAACCTAGAGGTGATAACTTTGGATATGACTTCGCAAATGCAGTTGCAAAGGGGAATAGGGAAATAATGATCAAATTCAGATGGGTTATATACCTTAGGAATGTTAGAAATAAAAGTTGAATTGAAAGGGGGGTGAATCATACCTAAAACGTGATACTCCTCAACATAAATGGTGATATCATCTACAATCAAGTCCCAAAATCCTAAGTAAAATTTTAACGTCCAACCATTCGTATCGGGAGATTTTCCATGTTGAAAGGAGAGAATATTTTTATGAACCTCATCATTAGTGACTACCTCCAAAATCGATTCTGATTGTGCAAGGTCTACCCATATGTTGAATAAATGTGCAGCTGCAAATATGTCCCTGAAATTATCCTTCTTTGGATCAATAAATAGGTTTGAGTAGCAGTATAGATGGAATTGAAGTATGTACGTTCCTCCCCATACTAATTGAGAACATTCCCAATGGTATTTGTTTCCCTTTTTCCCTTTTCTTTCCAATGGAAGAATGTCGTGTTGTTGTCCCCTTTTGTTAGTCATAAGGCTTTGCACTTCATCCACCATTTTAATTCTTACTATTCCAATAATCTTGTGATGAACCTCCTGCAAATAACAATGAGAATGCACGATATAATAGAAATATTGGAGCACAAAATATATTTTATTAATCTCAGACCAGTTCGAGGGGGAAACCTCCTTTGAGCAAGCTCAATACAAAATAACTCTTCGATACCTTCATTGGCCTCAACACTTACTTATATACTAAGTATAATCTAGAAAACTATTACTCCCCATCAATGTGGGACAATGCAACATACTAATTGGACGACTTAACAACTATTAATCCCCATGAATGTGGGATAATACAACATATCAACGGGGCGACTTACAATGCATATGCATGCGACACAATATACTAACAAAATAAATAGGAGGGTTGACATGGGTTCTTAACAAATCTTTCTTTCTCTTTTTACAACTTACCAATTTCTAGGAGGCCTTTCTCCCTCATGTCATTGCTATAGTGGGAGACAATGAGCGGCTCAATCTGACTTTCAACCTCATCCAATTTCTTTTCATCTTCAGAGAAGGCCTGCTTTACCCCGTCTTTGGTAAGCCTTTTTTCCTGGAGATATGTGATTGAATACTTTGCATAGCTTCAAAGCTCCATTAAGATCAAATCTTTTCCAATTTAAACTACTAACTCATGGAAAAAATCATAGTTAAACGAATGAGGGTTGAATTTAGAGGGGGTAGGGGACTTTTCAAAAGGGAGAGAAAGTTCTAGAATTATTGGGAGGTGGTATAACATAGATTTCTTTAGGATGGTGGATTGATAAACATTGAGAGAGAGATGTAGAGGTTCTTTAATAAGGAAGTGGTCAAGGAGCTTGGTAATAAGATGAGACCCTAAGTGTTTTTTGGACCAGGTATGACCTCGTGAGTTTGGTATGACATACACAATGAGGGATTCAACAAAAAGGAGAGTAATAAAGTTTGGTAGTGGATCTTTCCCTTTAGAGGATCCTAAGCATTTCGAAGGGTGAAGGATGAAATATAGGTTGCCTCCCAATATGATATGTGGGAGGGAGAGAGGAAAAGAGGAAAAACAGGTCTCCCAAAACTCTTTTTGACCATGGGAGGGGGTATAGACACTCAACAGTTTAACATTCTGATTTAAGGAATTATAAAATAAGTCTAATAGTATTATACCATTTCCTAACATACTAATAATTTATCTATCCAACCATGACTATAATATAATACTAGTGATATTAGTCATAATCGTAACATCACTTCTTAACATAATAATAATTTATCTATCCTATAAACCATGGATATAACTATGATAATTTTAGTGATATTAAATATAATAATATTATTATTCATTATAAAGTATTATTATAGTAAAAAAAACAAATATGGCAGTTAGAGACTCAATTCTCTAAGTCTTCACAACTGAAAAGCTATAAGGCCCCTTGGAATAGATCCTTCATAATTATTCCCTTAAGTGAAAATTACTAAACAAATAAATAACGTATTATTATGAATAACATTACTCTAATCGGCTAGGACATGATGTAATGAATATAAAATAAATTATTAAAATAGATTAGTTAATTACATGAAAAGATGTAACCCTTTACAATCAAACCTAACTTATTGTACATTTTACCTATCATCCAATATATTATTATTACAGTCATATTCATTATTACAGTGATAATCGGTGATAATCGGATTTGACTAATGTAAAATCGTTCAACCCAATTGGCTGATTACATGATTTTTCTACCCTGTGACATCATTTGACATCATTTAGAGTCAGGACATTGGACCGCTGGAGTCAGGAAATTCGACGCTTTTATGTCAAGGGCCTACCCAACCATGTCGCGACGCGATAGATTACAGGGCATACCCAACCATGTGGCGATAGATTACAGGGTTTACCGGCGATGTCGCGAAATGCCTAACCGTCGAGATTCCCAGAACTTACAAGGATCGTGAAATACATATACACACTCTCCCAACTCTTCTTTCACTCTTCATTCATTCTTTTGGTGTAATGGCCGGGTTTCCTTTTCGTTCTTTCCTCTGCCTTTTCAATGCAAAGTGCACGAGGTAACATGAGATACAGATACGATGTTTTTCTGAGTTTCAGAGGGCCCGATGTGAGAAGAAGCTTTGTCGACCATCTCTTCCACGGCATAACTGGCGCAGGCTTCCGTGCCTTCCTCGACACCCACAGTATGAACAGAGGGGACGACATCTCTGCAACCCTACACCACGTAATTCGGGTCAGTCGCATCTTGATGCCCATATTCTCGACTAACTACGCACAATCGCCGTGGTGTCTTCAAGAAACCTCGCTTATTGCACGCCAAGTAATGTTGCAGAGGCCAGGAAAGGGGTGCCCAGTCGTCATTCCGCTTTTCTATGATGTCACACCTTCGCAAGTTCGACGCCCAGAGCAATGTGGCAGCCCATTTGCTAAAGCATTCAAAGAGCATGAGATCAATGGGAGACACAGCGCAGAGGAAATCCAGGAATGGAAGGCTGCTCTTTTCGAAATTTGTCGTCTCTCTGGCTGGTCACTGCCAGAAGATTTTAATGGGTGGGTAACTTACTCTTTCTTGTTTTCTGCGTCTAGTTTGGATTGTTAATAGTTTAAAACTCTCTACTGCATTGCAGCTATGAAGCAGCGCTTGTCAAGCGCGTGGTTGAAGAAGTGGCTAAACATTGCAAGACGGGTCGCCGCAGATGACTTCGAATTTAGTAGTAATGTTCCACCTTCATCCATTAAATAGCATTTATAGTTTGAAGGATAGTAAATCATATTTGTTATGTGGTAAGCGGCAGCATATTTCCTTGTGGGTGCACCCGCTTAACACATACAGACCCGGTATGGAATCCACATATATGTAATTCCGGAGTGAGGAAATATCTAATCTTCAGTGTGGTTTCAAACAAGTTAAGGGAAAGTTGAATTGACTTATTTGCATGTGGATTCCCGTGAAGATGGGCTCTTATTTCTGAAGTTCCGAACGTCTGCCACTTTTATTTATGAAGTCCCAAACGTGGGTTAAAAAACTTGTAGTAGGATTGAATTATATTTTAGCGATGTAAATGTAAATATCTTGTACAAAGAAAGTGTAATAAATGCGTTTGATTGGTTGAAAATATTGATTTATAGTTTAATAATATTGTACTTTAGAGAAAATGGAAAAAATAAAAAATTTTCATTTTCTCAAATCTATAGAAACCATTCTTTTATTATTTTATGTCTTTTTAAATCAATATTAAATTTATAGAAATTATTATTTTTATTATTATTATAATAATATTTTCTAAATGTTTAACTATAGATAGGTTGCTTTATAGAAACCATTCTTTTATTCTTTTATGTTTTTTTAAATCAATATTAAATTTATAAAAATTATAATTTTATTATTATTATAATAATAATTTCTAAATGTTTAACCATAGATAGGTTGCTTTGTTTGGTGGACCAATATATTTACATTGATCAAGGTTAAAATCTTGAAGGTAATCTTTGATTTGTGTGTCAATAACAAGGTTTGTCATTTAAATGATGATAATGATTAACTTTTATGGACATTAATTTTGGTTTATTAGACCTTAGAAGGATAATACTTGGTTTACCTTAAAATCTTGTTCCGGTACTCAAAAAGATTTTCAATGTCACTATATTTTTTGCAAGTTAGAAGGTTATAAAGGTTTGTATTGTCACAAATACTATGAAACTCGGATCTAAGTAAGGCATTGTAAGAGAAAGTGATTTTCATCATCAAGGTTCATAGACTAACACACATGGAAAACCCTTTCCACCCATGGAGTTTGAGGGATAGACCAAAGCCCTCATTGGCTATGGAGTTCATGAGAGTTAGTTCTAATCTTGGCTATATTAATTTTCTTCAATGAGCTAGAAATTTAACCAAGCCATGGTATCTTTACACCAATAAAGTTTGAGGCTTAGTTGATTTTGACTTGAGTTTAAATCAATTTTGGAAAGTGATTACAGTACTCTAGATGTGAGAAAAAGCCCCTTTTATGAAAAAAAAAAATATTATATACTATTATAATATTTTTCAAATAAAATTTATTTGACTTCTCAAATCGCTATGCATTGCCCAAAATCCGGTGCATTCAGCCTTTTTTTAGGGTTTCAACATATATTTTGCACAGCTTATCTTAATTTTTGTAAAGCCTCACGGAAGAAGACATGATAATGATTTCAGAGCCCAACATTCATTTCAACCGAAATTGAACTATTCCGCCAATAAAAGCATTGGCCCAAATCCGTTTTGTTTAGCGTTTCAACGCATCTCTTGCATTGCCACTCGCAGATATTTGCGGTAGGGACTGGGATTTAATTGTAAGAGAAATTCTATAATTGGAAATAGCTTGTGAACAATATTTTTGGTTTTACTTCGGTGCATTGAATATGAGAGCCAGCAAATCATTGCAGCCTAATGGTCATTAAGAAATGCCCATTATTTAAATTTGTGCCCATTATTTAAATTTGTGTGATGGTTCTTTTTTAAACGTTTCCAACACATTCTAGTTCTTAAACTGTTCTTAGTTTAAGCAAAGTATTATGGATCCTTGTTCCTAGTTCTTAAACTATATAGTATTATGGATCCATGTATGGATCAGGAGTATTCATTTTTTATTGAAGTCTTATGGATAGGAGGATTTATTTTCATTTGATTTTGAACAATTCTTAGTTTCTAGTTTAAGGATAGTTTAATTAATGTTATCCAATTGTTATTGTGTTTATATATGATATATTTTTTCACTTGGAAATATGTCATAAGAGGCTTTTTTAGGCATATGTAAATATGAGTCAAATGGATGTAGCTTGGGTGGTTGGGAGGAATGAATGTTACCCACCCCACCCAGGTTCTACTCTTGCAAGTGACATTATGCTCTTGTAATAAATGTTGTGAATGATGAGTTGACCATACCTTGATTCAGTTTGAATACCAGGTATTGGAATTTTCCGTGGAGTAGCCCTCTAACAAATGGTGAACCACATTTAAAAAAAAAGGCCCTCTAACAAATGGTGAACCACATTTAAAAAAAAAGGCATATGTAAATATGTATATTCTTATGACATAATCTAAGATGGTTTATTAAAAGTAAGCATATGTAAGTGTCTTATTACATCTCTCAATTAACTCCTAACAAACTAATCTTTCAAAGATCTATTACATTATTCAAAACAATATTGGTGTTCGATGTGGCTCAAGGCTTAAGATGAATTCTTCATTGATGTAGTTTATATTTGATCTTGCCAAATTTTTCTATAGTCTTCCATTGGTCTCCAAATGGCAGCTCCAAACTTGCCATCTCTTTTTCTAGTACTCTCAATTCTACATGGTCCACATAAGATATAGGTGGCAACAGAGCACGAATTGTTCTGAACATGTTCACCAGCTCAAAGTCCACTATCAGCTTGTTAATTATGACTTTCCCTTACAAAGGCCAAGTCATGTCCTTAAATTTTCTGTGATCCAATCCGGATTTAACTAGCAATGCCTAATACTCAGCTTGGGAAATAAGTCTGCCATCTTTGTCTTCAAATACCTCCTCTAGTTTCTTAAATTCTAAGGCAAGTGTCTCGATTTCACCTCTGCTATCGATTTTCAAATAATAATACGCAGGTGAAAATGTGGCCTACTTGGCCGATTGACGGATGGAAAGGTAATTGTCCAACTTGGCTTCATCCACGTAGAGATGCTTTCTTCTTCCAATGCACAAAAAGACAAATAACCTCCAAACATGTACCCCCTTTCTTTTATAATATTCATGGAATGGTGGTTTCAGAATTAGGAGGAGTGGTTTTCTCTTACCATTTTTGTCTCAGCGAAACAATCCTCCACCCGCCACGTGGAAGGCGGTATAAATTTTGTTGGGGCAATATTCTTTAATCTCCATGCATGCTATGGGAGAAGAGCTCCTATTAGCCATAGATATAATCAACCTCTTATCTTGGACCATTGATCTTAGATCCTTTTTAACTTTACCTTTTATATTCTGTTGTGCAATAACCTGCTCTTTTTTCATGCATCTTCCTTCAACAGATGGTCAATCTGTCGTTGATTTACTTGATCCTCCATCACGAGTCATTGATTATATCATCCTTTTAACCTTCACCTTTACTTTCTGCTACTTGTCAATCCTTCATTTTAGTGTGCAGCTTCCTCCAACGGATCACTTATTAGCCATGGATTTTCCTCACCTTTCATTGTCACCGTCGAACAAAACCAAACTTTAATATTTCTGTCGATCCTCAATTTGTTTTCAACCATGCAAGTTCTCCCAACGGACTCCACATCTGTCGTTGATCATGTTCATTTATTTCCTCGACCATAGGTCTAGTTTGTCTGTTAAAAATTTTCGTCAATCACCCCTTTAACTTTTGTCTTACAACTTTCATTAGCAGATCTTTTGCTCACCGTTGATCTTTCTGCCATGGAGATTTTGACCGTCAAAGTTTTTAGCATTTACCACAAACACATTTTTTCATTGCTTTAGCCACCTTTTGGATTTTATCCCATGGTTTCATGAGAAAAGATGAAATCATGGTCTCTTTCTACTTTCATTCTACCATCCACGGTCACGCTAGCAAGGTGTCCAAAAGTTTAAACTCCTTATTAGGATTTAGCTCCTTCTTCTCACCTAGAAAATAAAATAGTGCTAACAGATGGCTCCAACTAGGGATGCTATCCTCCCTATGAGGTAGCAAAGAACCCGCATACCAGTGCCAATACCATTCTCTGTACAAATTTTCCTTCAAAAACTAACAACTCTAATCTCTCTCTTTTTCTTTTTTGTGAATAAATCAAAGAAAATGACAAACCTTAAGATCTTAAGGCCTTCTCTCTATGCTTTAAATCCTTCAACCTACCATCTGTACTCATTTTCCAATTAAATAAATATATACAACTAATAAACATAGTTCCTTCCTCTTCATGACAAATAATGTTTCAAAAATATTCCATTAAAAGAGCCTCCTTTAAGTTGAACCCCGTTTTGATTTTGCAGAATAAAAGAATTGTCTCCTCTATATGCATCAATGATATATGGACATTTCCATAAATGATCAAACTTACCATGTTTATCTTCTTTTCTTGCATCCCACTATAAAACCATATCATTAACTTGAAAATGGTCTTCTTTAACCCTCTTGTCAAAAGTATTCTTCATTTTTTCCTAGTGTATCTACACTCGGTCATTATATTTTTCTCTTACTTCATTCAACTCAATTATGTGATTTATCCTCCTTTGCATATGATTAGGTTCTTCATCATGTCCATGTAGCAACTTCATTACAGGAAAACCTAAAGATACTGGAAATACCACCTTTGCTCCATATACCAACTAAAAAGGTGACATACCAATAGCCCTCTTAGTACTTATTATGCCTTCCTGTAAATCATACTTAAGTTTGGTGTGCCATGCTCTCGTGTTCTCCTCCAATATCTTCTTTATTATTCTTACCAAACTTTTATTTGAGTATTCAACAAGCCCATTCCCCTAAGGATAGTATGAAGTTGAATGATTCAAAATGATCTGATACTTGTGGCAGAAATTGATCATTTTCTTAGACTTGAAATCCTGTGCATTGTCGGTTACAAGTCTTCTAGGACATCCAAACCTTGACAAAATATTATTTTTCAGGAAATCCATAATAACAACATATGTAGCCCTTCTAGTAGGTATGGCTTCAATCCATTTAGTAAAATAATTAGTAGTTGTCAATATCCACTTATGTTGACCAAAAGAATTTGGGTTAATCTCTCCAATGAAATCCAACCCCCACTATTGAAATGGTGCTTCTATTGAAATTGTATTAAGAGGTAAAGGCATTAGATTTCTCTTAACATCAAAAATTTGATACTCATGGAAAGTTGTAACCTCTTTGTAAATATCAGAAAACATTATGGGCGAATAGAAACCTACTCTCAAGATTTTACTAGCAGTCGCCTTCCATGAATGATGTCCTCCACATACCCCTTGATGAAATTCCTTCATAATCTGCTAAGCTTCATTTTCCAGTAAACAATTTAATAGAATACCCCATGGGTCCTTCCAATACAAGTACTGGTTCATAATGCAATATTTAGATGCTTTCAGTTTCACAAACCTGGCTCTGGTTTTACTTAATTCTGGAGGTTCCTGTAAGTTCTGCAAAACATAGACAATGCCATTGTACATGGGAGACAAAGTGAAGTCTTTGATTACTTGTAATTTTGAATCCAACTCATTTGAAACATTAGGTAAGAAATTCAATTGCATAGATTCATAGTTAGAATTAGTTATCAACTTAACCAATCCATGTCCTTTTACCAATTTGGTAGGTTTGATTTCCAAATCATACTCCAACAAGACTGCAATCCATTTTTCTATTTCCCCTTCTAGATCAGGTTGAGTGAGGACATTTTTTACCACATTACTAGGAAAATAAGTGTTGGGACGAATTAATGTCGTTTTAATTCCATTGTAGTATTTGCCCAGCCATTTAATTTGTCAATCCGAGGTTCGTAGGCTTACAAAGCACCTGCAAAGTATATGCAAGACTGAAGTGAAATTAAGCTAATCTAACCCCCCATGAAACTAAGACTAATCTAATCTAACCCCCCTTAAACTGAAACAAGCAATTGCTAATCTAATGCTGGAAGATGAAACACACGGCTGAAAGTAAATTGCATAAAAGAAAGACAACATATGAAGAGCAACAAGACAACACATGTGAGCTCACATTAACCATAAAGCAATCTTAAATTACGTCACAAGAATCAATCACAAATCATGAAAGCATCAAAACCAATATTATAAACAAAATCTAAGAATTCCCTTCTCCATATTACAAAGTTAAGACTAACTTCTACAATCTACTATTCTCTAAGATAATCTAAGATCTAAAATATTCTAAGATAATATCCCATTTAATAATTACTATGAAATGAAGAGAGAGCACTCTCTTTTATACATGAAGGAAATAACCATCTCATAATGAGAGATCCACTATTCACTCAACCACTCAACTACTTTCCTATTATTACAAGATATGATCCCTTCAAATCCTCCACATATCTTTCACAAATTCTCCACATGTCTCTCAACCAAATCTCCATGATCTTCTCTTTAGAATATTCTTTGCATAACTATCTCTTTGAAATGATGGAGGAGATATACGTGAATTCTTTTCTTTGAATTAATCCTTCACATATTCCTACACATTACAAAGCTCATCCATACTTTGAGATATTAGTGAAAAACATGTTAATTTTCTAATTTTTAATCATAAATTCACTTATAATACTAAAAATAAATAAAGTGGAAATAATAAGGTGAAACCCACATATATGTCTGGAAATGGTATGATAAAAGGTTAATGGGACGATGAAATGTGAGGAATAGAGGAAGATAAAGTGGCTGAAAAATGGACATTTCTGCATCCCAACATACTCCCCAACTGAACTTGTTGCATGTCCTCATGCAACCATGTATGGCTCTTCTCAAGAACTTTTGGCATCTACACTTTGGCTTTGATTGATGATGTCTTTTTAACAATGAATATTTCTAGAGTGTGAAATATATGAGTAACAACTAGCATTTCCTTATGGCTGGTTCTTGTGTGACAACCATGAATATAAAGAATGTTGGTTCTTGTGTTAACAACATTCATTTCATGATGTGAAATGCATGAGTAACAACTGACATTTTCCTTATGGTTGGTTCTTGTGTGACAACCATGAATGCAAAGAATGTTGGTTCTTGTGTTAACAACATTCATTTCATGATGTGAAATGCATGAGTAACAACTAACATTTTCCTTATGGTTGGTTCTTGTGTGATAACCATGAATGCAAAGAATGTTGGTTCTTGTGTTAACAACATTCATTTCGTCATCTGTTTTCTAGCTGCATAATAATTTAACCAGACACTCACTGAAAATGATAAGCTATTAATGTGTATAGAAAGCATCATTGTGCATAAGAAAGCCTTTTCTTTATGAATCATGCCAATATGTATATCAATGTGTTTGAAGCAAAGTGCAATAGAGGATTTTTCGGAAAAGAAATGCTCGTGAATGGTAAATGAGATGAAAAATGGGTGATGGTGGTGAAAAGAATGGAATGATAGTAGTGAGTATGTATTGAATATAATTCCCCCTCCCCAACTGATGTGGTTGCATGTCCTCATGCAACCTAGCATGGGTTGTGAAAGAAATGGAGCATGGTGAAGGAATTTTCCAAATTATTCATTTCTAGCATGTAAAGAATTGCATGATTAAAGTTTAGAAACCAACATACCCCCACTTACCCAAAAAGTAGATGAACGATGCAATAGGAATGTAGCTAATGCCGCTGGATCATGGAATGTATCACTGCTAGATCATGGGCAGTAAAGGAATCGAAACTGCTGCTGCTGAATCATGGAGAATATGTAACTGTAAATGCTGCTGCGGCTGTAACTACTGGAACTGCTGTAATGTGAAGTGGAGGAATCTGAACTGCTGCTGATAAATAATGGAAAATGTGGAAGGCAGAAAGTGGAATTGTGGTATACTCATAGATCTGAAGTCATGTTTCTGCAACTGCTGATGGAGTCATGAAAAAGAATGTATAGTCTTCACCCGCTACAAAACCTAGTGGTACAATTCTAGTCATGCGAATAAATGTGTTGAGGTCGAGCATGAAGAGAAATCATTGGATTACCGGCCATTGATGAATGCCATTAACCAATGCGAGACAACTCACCAGTGATGTCAATGAGTGCCAAGGTACCCAAGTACATCTTGCGAAGTGTGAATAGATGTGCTGATGTCGAGCCACTTGCAAGATCTGACGATCAAGGGACATTGATGAATTCCCATGATTGTTAGCAAGAGAACTTGCCATTAAGGCATGCAAGCCTCCAGGTACTTAATAATGAACTCTAGTCTATATCCCAGATAAGTTGCTGAGGTCGATGGGAAAATACTTGTTGAAAGGTGGGCCTTAAGGAATCCCATATCATTCAACGTGAATTGGTATAAAAAGATTGGTAGGACTATTAGTGAAAAGATCTCAGAGTCAAATAATGGATATGGCAAGGCTATGTAGTCATGGAAAGGGAGTTGTTTTTATTCAAAAGACAAACTGGAATGGAAAAATGAACTGAAAAAGATAAAGGGATGTATGCAACTCAGAAATATAGGCATATGTGAAGTCATGACAGATAAAGTGATGGAAAGTGGACTTCAAGACATGGATGATGAAGATGCTCTGAACGAAAAATATGGATAAACAATCATGACGCAAGTTTATAGATGGTTTCTGTGTAACAACCAACATTATGATGTTTATGAGTAGACATCATGAGTAACATCTCCTTCAGGCTGTCTATCAAAGTATGTTTCTCAAAAAATTTGTGTTTCTTTGAAAAATCACTTCAGCAGCAAAATGCGACTGTCTCTGAAACCTGAAAAAAAAACTTTAGTACAAAATCCTGCATGAAAACTTATTAGTGAATATGTATTGAATATAGTTCTCCCTACCCAACTAATCTGGTTGTATATCCTCATGCAACCTAGCATAAAAATTGTGAGAAGTTCGTAAAAGAAAACATATCATGCAGAAAGAAGTACATAAGCTGCAAAGAAACTTACCTCTTTCTCGTGCTGGTTTCATCTGCGATTATTGTCAAAGTGGATTTAAGAGAAAAAAAAATTTGCAAGCAAGTAACTACAATTTTAATGCATCTCCACACCAAAAATTAGACAAACCCACATCACGGATTTCGAGAAAAATGCAAATTGGCTGTAGGTGATTATGGTCATTTTTAAAAAAACTGTACATTGGATTGGGATTAAAATTGTCAATATTTTTTATCTTGGTATTATACACTTCCTGTCCAAAAATCATGATAATCCAACTTACCAATTGAAAGATATGCCCATTTCAATTTATGCACTTTTGTAGATGAGAATGAATAAAAATGTGTTGCAGCTGAACTTCCCGAACCAATATTTCACAAAATACAAACTGGGTTGGGCTGAAATTTTTTAAACAAGTAACTACCATTTTAGTGCATCTCCACACCAAAAATTAGACAAACCCACATCACGATTTTCAAGAAAAATGCAAATTGGATGTAGGTGATTATGGCCATTTTCTAAAAGAAAGCACATTGGATTGGGATGAAAATTACCAATCTTGTTCATCTTGGTATTATACACTCCCTGTCCAAAAATCATGAGAATCCAACTTACCAATTAAAAGATATTCCCATTTCAATTTCTGCACTTTTGTAGATGAACATGAATAAAAATGTGTTGCAGCTGAACTTCCTGAACCAATATTTCAAAAAAAACAAATTGATTTGGGATGAAATTTGTCAAGAAATTAACTACCATTATAATGCATCTCCACACCAAAAATTAGACAAACCCACATCATGGATTTCGAGAAAAATGTGAATTGGCTGTAGGTGATGATGGTCATTTTCTTGGAAACCGTGCACTGGAATGAGCTGAAACTTTCCACTGTTGTTCTTCATGTTGTAATGCATTCCCTGTCCAAATTTTAGGAAAAAAAAGCTCATGGTTTGCAATATATCCTTAAATCAAATTTTGCACTTTTTCCAACGGCGCCAAAATGTTGGGCCGGTGTAGACTACCTGACAGTGTTTTGGTGATAACTTCTTTGTTTCACGCCCGATTTGAATGATTCCAAAACAAAAAGGAAGTGGATTCATAGAGATACTTCCAGCAGAAATAGGTTTTAAAAATTCTTTGGTATGGTATGTCATATAATCTGAATAACAGCCTGCATCTTAATGTTGTTTGTGAGTTTCAGCCAAGACCAACGGTCACTATTTTGAGTACAATTTTTTCGTTAAAAGATGGATTGATGTGATTCCAATTGGAGATGAAAATATATTTATCTAGGTATCTCCAATAGAAAGAGGTTTTGAATACAAGAAGAATTGATGGGTCAAATATGCCAATGAACAGCTGAGAAAATAGATTTTTTAGAGTGCATATTTAGGATAGGTAGTCAGTATTTTGGGCATATCTCCTTCGTACGATATCGAAATTGAATGAGACAAAATGTGTTGTAAAATATATTAATAGGAGAGTATGTAGTAGAAACAGGTTTCTAAAATTCATCCATTAGGTCTCCCAAAACATGACTGTCCCAACTATGTCCTTGAGCTGCCTACTCCACCCCCAATCAGTATTTTGACCATATCTTTTTCGTTTTAGAACCAAATTGAAGAATTCAAATTGTATTGGAAACTAGACTTAAAGGGATACTTTGGATATAAATAGGTTTTAAAACTAAGCCCTTATGGTCCCTAAAAATAGGACTGTCCCGATTGTGTTTTAGCGTACTTTAACAAGCCAAAATGTAAAAAAAAATGCAATAGATTTGCGTTGTTTCAGTTTGGATTTGCAGCTTCTTTCAGCATTATAATTTCAGTGTTTTTTTCAACTTAAAAATAAAATTGCAGACTATTTTTATTTAACAATTGAAAAAGGTTTTAGCAAGTGGAGATAATGAATTGCAAAATAAATATGAAATCAATTAAGCATGTTTTAAAACATTAATTATTCATTCCTGAAAATTTTAGAAAACATCCTAATTTCTAATCCTCGCGATCACATGAAGCGCGGAGGAGAGCATACTTATTCTAGGTAAAATCAAAGACTAGAAATAAAATCCTACCTACTCTATGCTAATTGGGAATTAGAAAACAGTTACGTGTAATCAAATAGCCAATGTAGCCATACACGCAATAGTAATAGGAATATATTATCTTTCAATCCCATGAATGAACAATGGCAATATACAAAGATGAACAAATTTAATTGTTGTGGTTGTGATCTAACTAAATAAAAACAAAAACTAAATTGTTCTAACCTCGTTCTCGCTTGAAACCATCGTTCGATAGGGCTTTCGTAGGCATAGTTTTCACTCCTCAGATCATGCTGCAACTCCTCATGGTCCTCCTCTGTCTCCTGTTCATCTTCATTGATCTCTTGTTCAAATAGTTGTTCGTCTTCACATGCACAGGAGTTTTCTGATGATGATTCCTCGTTTGATTCTGGAGGAGTAGTTAAATCTCTTATTGCTACCAAGACATCCTCTTCTTGGGAAGAGGAAAATCTAGCTTTTGCCAAGGCATGAGTGAGTAGTTCCAGACTTATACTCATTATTAAACCATGTTGAAAAAATGATTCTTACAGCACACAAAACTGAAATTTGAAAATCTTAAATAAAAACAAACCATTTATGTAAAAAAAAACACTCTAAAAAAAATAAATAACTCTTCATAGTTGCAAAAATTAAACACTCTTGCAAAAATTGAAATTTACACTACCACACTTGCATGTATTGAAATCTAGACTACCACACTTGCAGGAATTGAAATATACGCTATCACACTTGCAAGAATCGAAATCTACACTACCACACTTGCAGGAATTGAAATCTACACTACCACACTTGCAGGAATCGAAATCTACACTACCACACTTATAGGAATTGAAATCTACACCTCAATCCATCGTGCTTCCCCGGCAATGGCGCCAAAATGTTGGGCCAAATTAATGTCGTTTTAATTCCGTTGTAGTATTTGCCTAGCCATTTAATTTGTCAATCCGAGGTTCATAGGCTTACGAAGCACCTGCAAAGTATATGCAAGACTGAATTGAAATTAAGCTAATTTAACCCCCCGTGAAACTAAGACTAATCTAATCTAACCCCCCTTAAACTGAAACAAGCAATTACTAATCTAATGCTGGAAGATGAAACACACGGCTGAAAGTAAATTGCATAAAAGAAAGACAACATATGAAGAGCAACAAGACAACACACGTGAGCTCACATTAAGCATAAAACAATCTTAAATTACATCACAAGAATCAATCACAAATCATGAAAGCATCAAAACCAATATTATAAACAAAATCTAAGAATTCCCTTCTCCATATTACAAAGTTAAGAGTAACTTCTACAATCTACTATTCTCTAAGATAATCTAAGATCTAAAATATTCTAAGATAATATCCCATTTAATAATTACTATGAAATGAAGAGAGAGCACTATCTTTTATACATGAAGGAAATAACCATCTCATAATGAGAGATCCACTATTCACTCAACCACTTAACTACTTTCCTATTATTACAAGATATGATCTCTTCAAATCCTCCACATATCTTTCACAAATTCTCCACATGTCTCTCAACCAAATCTCCATGATCTTCTCCTTAGAATATTCTTTGCATAACTATCTCCTTGAAATGATGGAGGAGATATACGTGAATTCTTTTCTTTGAATTAATCCTTCACATATTCCTACACATTACAAAGCTCATCCATACTTTGAGATATTAGTGAAAAACATGTTAATTTTCTAATATTTAATCATAAATTCACTTATAATACTAAAAATAAATAAAGTGGAAATAATAAGGTGAAACCCACATATATGTATGGAAATGGTATGATAAAAGGTTAATGGGACGATGAAATGTGAGGAATAGAAGAAGATAAAGTGGATGAAAAATGGACATTTCTACGTCCCAACAATAAGTAATGATATGAGAATGCAGAACACAAACTCTAAAATATTTTAGAGACTTAATCAATGCATAATCATATTTCTCCATTATGTCATATTTGAGTTCTGTATCCCTCGATATCTTGCTAAAGAAAGAAATATGTTGATCCACATTCTGTAGATTTTTTTGTAACAATACTACAGCTATTGTGTGCTCATAAGCAAAAGTGAAAACAAACTCTTTAGAAAATTTTGGGCTGATTAGAACAGGTGCTTCTGTTATTTCCTTCTTGATGTCATTAAAATATATTTCAGCTTCAATAGTCATTTGATTTCACAATCTCTTCTCAGCATATTGGTTTCATTTCTTAGGATCTCACTAAAGCTTAGGATGAACCTTCTCAAAAAATTAACTTGACCAATGAATGATTGAATATCCGTATTATTTATTGGTATTTCTACCTTCAAAATGGATTTTACTCTTTCTGGATCAATCTGAATCCCATCCTTCGAAATAATATGACCCAAATTTTTTCCTTCTTTCATGGAAAAGTTTGTCTTTCTAGGATTCAAGGAAATACCATACCTCTTGCATTTCAAAAATACATTTCTAAGTGCTTAATGCGATCTATGTCATATTTGGAGTAGACTGTAATATCATCCATGTATACCACAACAAATTTATTCTTCTCTTCAACAAATGCAATGCCCATTTCCCTTTGGAAAGTTGCTCCTTCATTCATTAGTCTAAATGGCATCTTGGCATACATAAAGGTTCCCCATGTTTTTTCCTGATCTTTAGGAAGAACCTTTATTTGATTATACCTAGAAAATTCATCCATTATAGAAATCCTCTATCCACCAACAACTTTCTCGAGTATATGATCCATCTTTGGTAATGGATAATTATCTTTTAAAGAAACCTTGTTAAGATTTATGAAGTCCACACACAGTCTAATTTCCTCGTTCTTCTTTCTAACAGGCACCAAATTAGCCACCCACTTGGATAACCTGTGTGTTACAATGATATTAGCATTGAATGACTTTCTTATCTCTTTCTCATTAAAGGTAGTAACATTGGGTTTACTCTTCTGAGCTTCTACCTGAAAGGTTTTTCTCCTGGTTTTATTGCAATGATGTGTTGTATAATGGATGTGTCATATTATTTCGGGTCCTCATAGCTCCAAGAAAAAACATCAGTGAAATTCCTAATCAAATCAATGTATCTTTTCTTCTCTTCTGCAGGAAGGTTTTTTGAAACCTTCACTATTTTAGGGAAATCCTTTGTTCCAATATTTTGATCTTGAATATCATCTTCATTAGGTTGCACTTTAGTATTTTTGGCTATATAATTATGATCAAATAAATTCTCTAGAGGTATAAGGCCTTTTGGAATATCATTACTCTTCAACTTAATAATATCCTTACCTCCAATCATGTTTTTAAATTTTTTCTATTCAACATTCTCATCTGCAAATTCTTCATCATCTTGAGTATTCTCTGAATTCTAATTTTATGCATCAATATTTGTATTGAAAAATTCATTTGACATTTATAAGAATATTTTTATCTCCAAATCATCTTCAAACACTTGCCAATACTTAGAACTGTCAGGGATAAAAGGTCTATTCACAACTTCAATTTTATACTTTTTATTAGAATAGATAGGAATCTTAAAATTTCCAACAGTAGTGGCCAAAGAATAAGCTATCTGATTTTATATTCTAAGAATTACCATGAATCTATGTTCAATAAAAGAGTTTCCCAGCATATCCCAAACTTTATTCATGTAATCCCTCATTCCAGGATGTTTTGATTGATGCCTACTATTCACTTGATTTACCACTAATTCTGAATCTCCATACACATCTATTCTATTTGCTTTTAATTCCTTCAAGGCATTTAAGCCTAACAACAAAGCTTCATATGCTACTACATTATTTGTACACTCAAATGTCAATTTAAAAAGGAAAAAATTTAGAATCTCTATTTGGAGAAATAATCCAAATACTTGTACCATCTCCCTCCTTACTTATTGATCCATTAAAGTAGATAGTCCATACCCCTTCATCATTTTGTTTTTGTTCCAGTGCTTCTTGCATCTTAGAAAATTATTATCTTCTTTTGATCATCTACTACTGGCAAGTCTTGTTTAATATGAAAATAATTATAAAATATATAAGATCCCAAATCTGTATCAACGACATATATAGAATGATTACCATGCTTCTCTTGACTACTTACCACATATATCATTCTCTTTTCTCCGTATAATCTTCTATGTTCTCCAAACAATGGAATTATTGTGTAAGACATATCCATTTGTAAGGTCCCTTTTAGTTTTGAATCCCAAGACCTGGATAAAAGAAAACCAAACTTAGGACAATACTGAAGAGAAAGAATACCATCTTTCACAAGTATGTGAATGTAATGATCATCAAGGTCGAGATGATTTGTCTTGGAGTAATATACCGTATTATAAGCAAGCTGGATTGCACCCTGAATGTCACATTTCAACATAGTGGATGATTTTGGATCCAGACCAAGCTCTGTAAGAACATGCCGTAACCAAACTTCTTCTTTAATTGCTTCTTTGGCTGCTCTATATTCTGCTTCACATCAAGATAAAGAAAGAGTCTTCACCTTCTTTCTTGACCAAGAAATCAGACCTGAACCAAGTTGAAATACATAAACTGCAGTGGACCGTTGATCAGAACTGTCACCTTCCCAATCAAAATCTGTGTAACTAGAGAGTGAAACTATAGTACTGCTAAAAAAAAAACATCATAGTGTAATGTCCCCTGTAAATATCTCAGAATCTTCTTGGCTTCCTGCCAATGAATTTCATGAGGTTGTTACATGAACCGAGAAACCAAACTGATGAAAATAGAGAGATCTGGTCAGGTGTGAGTTAAATATATCAAACTACCTACAAGCTGATGATAAAGAGTAGCATCAACAAGCGGTGTGGTACACTCAACAATTAACTTTACATCAGACTGAAATGGCGTAGGAGCAGATTTACAATCACTCATATGGAAATGATCCAACATGTCTGTAGCATACTTTGGCTGAGAGAGAAACATATCATCTGCTATATGTCAGATTTGAAGACCCAATAAATAATTCAATAAACCAAGGTTAGTCATTTCAAACTGCTTTTGAAGATCACTTTTTAGATTTTGAATTAATGTAAGGTGGGTGCTTGTGATGATAAAATCATCTACATATTAAACAACAATGAGAATATTAGTACCAAAGTTCTGAACATACATATTTGGATCAGATATACAATGCTTAAAACCATTCTTCAAAAAATATGCATCAAGTTTATCATACCAAGCCCTAGGTGCTTGTTTGATACCATATAAAGACTTGTGTAATTTACATACTAAATTTGATGATTCAACATTAATAAAACTAGGAGGCATATAAATTTATTCATTAAGATCACCATTTAAAAACACACTTTTAACATCCATTTGGTGTATTTCTCATTTATAAGATGAAGAAATGGATAAAATGGTTCTTATTGTATTCATTTTAGCAATAGGAGAAAAAGTTTCATTATAATATATACCTTCAAGTTGATTAAAATCTTTTGCAACTAGCCTAGCTTTATATTTTTCAATCTATCCTTCTGCAGTGAACTTAGTTTATAAACCCATTTACAACCAACTAAATTCTTGCTAACAAGAAGAGGAACAAGAGACCAAGTCTTGTTCTTCATAAGAGACTCGTACTCAGCAGTCATAGCTTGTTCCCATTGAGGTTTACCTTGAGCTTGAGCATAAGAGGTAGGATCATCTATGGCCAAAACTGTAGCGTCCCTGATCCTCCGACCAACGAGGAGAACGCTACCATGGCGTTAACCATCTGGGCTACCAGCCCCATGAACATGTGAATTCATAAATATGCTGAAAACAGAATGCATTGAAGTAGAACATACATGGATGCAATTGTTTATCATACACAGCGGAAGCAACATTCATTCATACAAGCATTCATTCAACATGTTCATCATAGTCATTAACAGTAAATAGTACTACAGAAGTAAAATAGACAAGGTTACTTATCTTATAAGAACTCGTTCTGCAACCAGCTATGTTAATGCAACGTTCCACCCAACCATAGGCCAGCGTGCTCCTTAATCTCTTAGCAACGCTGCCACCCTTGAGTTGGGCATGATTCTCCAAGGAATAAGGGAACAAGCAGGCTTACACATAGCCAAGGGTATACAAATCACAGCTAAGCCAACACAGTTGGGTTTATCAAGCCATCAACAAGATAGCCAAGCCAACATGGTTAGGTTTATCAAGCCATCCAGGAGTTGGGAAAGGCTAAATGCTAAGCTGGTGAGCTCATTATAGAGCCAGGAACCCCTACACCAGAACTAGCCTGACTTCTAAGACACCCACACACACCCAACACAAGGAATCGGTCCCTTCTTTGCTACACAATCCCTCAGGCCCTGCATTTCCTTCCAGTGCTATTCAGGGGTTGTGGAGAAGAAATCCAACCCTCTAGCTCTGTCCGTGTGGTTTCCAGCCACCAGGTTTATCAAGAAAACCAAGCCCCCATCCCTGATCCCAATGTAGTCCGAAGACCAACCATTGCACACATGCAATCAATCAGCTGTTACAGCTTAACAGGGAAAACGACTCCCAAGCGAATTTCAACAGGCCCCGAACGTATCAGTGCACACAATTCACAACATGGGGAAAATCAGCAGTCCGTCCTGGACAACTAAGCAAGCGGAAAAGACTTACATAGGCTGCACTAGGGAAGAAGATACAGACTCTCAACCTGTATGTGAGGGAAAATTGCACCAGACCCCAAAATACAAAGGGAAAAACGCATGCATGGGCCACAAATTGGTAGGGGAAAACTTACACACAGTCCCTGAGTGTAAAAAAAAATGGATCTCCACAGGAAAATCATGGATGATAACGACCAAACGGCTCCCAGCTTGTTGCGTGAGTAACAACAATGTAGAACCTAGTGTGTGAGAGAAGACTCACACCAAATCCCAAATACAGATTGGAACACACTCGACTCCTCTGTGTGAAAATGCGAACGACAGTGGAGGAAACTCCTCCCTATGGATGCGTGAGACCCAACCGATAAGAAGCCTGCGTGTGAGGAAAAAGAAATAGGCAATGGAGAGGATGCACAGTAGTCAAAAGTGCATGAGTGTTTCAGCATTGTCGTGGAGAGAATGTAGTGTCCGCTCGAGTGATGGTGGTGGTTTTCTTGCCATCATGAGGTCAACCACGTTGGTGGAGTGTGCGTGTGGGCAAGGAATGACATTCCTGCCACACTCCACTCCTAGCCATAACTGCCCCAACTACCAGCAGCATTTTTTTTTAATGGTAGTGGTTGGATAAAATAAGGGAAGGTGACACATGGATTTTTTTTCCCCTTTGTCCAAGGTTTGACATTCCCCACCCTTATCCTTATGAAAATCATGCCCCTTCTCAATTTGGTTGCTGCGAACGTAGCTGGTCGGGTTATTTAATTAAAAATGCATATTTACATGATAACAAAACTTAATATGTATGCCGCATGCCACGATATACCATCGGTGACAAGTTCAACCCGAAACATAGCATAACCAATCAATGGTGGGCCTTGGCCTTTAGCTCCACACCATGATCATTTACAATATATACATCATATACATCTAATGCAACGGGGTCAAAACTGGGGTGTTACATTCCCCTCCCCCTTCAATAGCACTATCCTCAGTGCTTTACAAAATTTGAACAAAATGCTATACTGGTATCGCTTCAGTGTTCCACAGAATTGAACAAAAATGGATGTGCCGATTGCATGGCATCCTCCAGCTACCATGTAGCCTCTTCGGGTCCGTAGTGCTCCCATTGCACCTTTACCTGACCTATGGCCCGGTTCCGGAGCATTGTGACCTTCCCGTCAAGGATGCGCATTGGATCGATTCAGAACTCTCCCTCGGGTTCCATCTGAATCACATCCCAATTTATCACATGGTTAGGAACATGTACATATCTCTTAAGCAAAGAAACATGAAAAACATTATGAGCCGTAGTGCTAGCAGGAAATGCAAGTCTATATGAAACTGGCCCTATTCTTTTAAGCACTTCAAACGTCCCACAGTATCTAGGTGACAACTTGGCACATAGTACCAAGCTTCATGGAACTCTTCTTTGCCCTCACTCAGAGGTAAACATGATCCCCAACACTGAACTCCCTATTCGCTCTATGCTTATCTACATAGCTTTTATGTCTGTCCTATGCTGCTTTCAGATTCTTCCTGATCTTTACAACCTCTTGCTCCATTTCCTTGAGCAATTCTGGTCCAAGCACAATCCTGTTCACTGGGTTATCCCAAGTCACTGGTGTCCTACAGCTTATTCCATACAAAGCTTCATATGGACTCATCCCCAAGGATTCTTGCTGTCCATTGTTATAAGCAAACTCTACCAAGTGTAAGTAATCTTCCCACTTGGTTGGTTTGTCCATCACGTACATGCAAAGCATGTCTTCAAGCACCTGATTAACTCTCTTTGTCTGCCCATTTTTCTGAGGATGGTATGCAGTGCTGAAGTTTAGCTTTGTACCCAAGTCTGCAAACAACCCCTTCCAAAAGTTGGAAGTGAACTTGACATCTCTGTCAGAGACTATTGCCTTCGGCAATCCATGCAATTTGAATATCTCCTTCATGAAGATCTTTTCAATGTCATCAGTCTTATGCGTAGACTTAACTGGTATAAAATGTGTTTCCTTAGTCAACCTGTCTACCATAACCATGATGGAATCATGCCGTCTCCAAGTCATTGGAAATCCTGTAATAAAGTCCATGGAAATAACTTCCCATTTCCATTCTGGAATTGGCAAAGGCTGCAACAAGCCTACTGGATGTTGATGCTCAACCTTTACCTGTTGACATTTCATACACCTCGAAATGTACTCAGCTATATCCTTTTTCATTCTTTGCCAAAAGTACTGCTTTCTAGCTGTAGCATTTGTCTTCTGATATCCTGGGTGACCAGAATACGGAGCTTGATGGATTTCATCCATAACAACTCTTCTCAAATCTGCTACATCTAGAATATAAATTATACCTTTATAAGCAAGAAGTCCATCTTCTTCCAATTTATATCCCTCATACCTCTTCTCAAGACTTTGCTGCTGCAATTTGTCTCTTACCTGCTCATACAATTCATCTCCAGTAGCATGACTAACAATCTGCTGCCTCAAATCTGATTGGAAAATACTAAGAGATGCCACATGCATTTCTTGCATCTTCCTGTTGAGTGCATCGGCTACCTTGTTCTCTTTCCCTTTTATGTGCTTGATTTTAAAATCAAACTCACATAGAAATTCCAGCCATCTTGCTTGCCTAGCATTCAGAGTAGGCTGATCAAACAAATACTTCAGCCCACAGTGATCTGTTTTGAGCTCAAATCTTCTACCCATCAAGTAATGCCTCCACATCTTGAGAGCATGTACTATGGCTGCAAGCTCTAGATCATGAGTGGCATAGTTCTTCTCATGCTCCTTTAGTTTTCTTGACTCATAACATATCATGTGGTTGTCTTGCATAAGGATTCCTCCAAGCCCTTGTCTGCATGCATCGGTACACACCACAAAATCTTTCTCTGGATCTGCAACCTTCAATACTGGTGCACTGGTGAGAAGATTCTTCAACTGCTGAAAGCTTTCTTCACACCTCGATGTCCATTCAAACTTCATCCCCTTCTTTTGCAAAGAAGTGATGGCATGTGCAACTTTGGAGAATCCCTCAATGAAACTTCGGTAGTATCCTACAAGTCCCATAAAAGATCTCACATCTATCACATTTCTTAGAGTAGGCCAATTCATAATGGATTCAATCTTTTCAAGGTCCACAGATATACCCTCCCATGAGATAATGTGACCCAAATACTGAATTCTATCTCTATAGAAGTCACACTTGCTCATTTTTGCATACAACTGATGCTCCCTGAGCAATTGTAATGTTAATCTCAAATGCTCTTCATGCTCTTTCTCATTCTTAGAATAAACAAGAATGTCATCAAGGAAAACAAGAACAAACTTATCCAAATACCTATTGAAGACACTATTCATAAGGCACATAAATGTAGCTGGTGCATTTGTGAGACCAAATGGTACCACTACAAACTCATAATGCCCATACCTTGTCCTGAAGGCTATCTTATGAATGTATTCATACTTGATTCTCACCTGATGGTAACTAGACCTCAAGTCAATCTTGGAAAATACCTTTGCTCCTCTCATTTGATCAAAGATGCCATCAATCCTAGGAAAAGGATATTTATTCTTCATAGTAACCTTGTTCAATTGTCTATAATCGA
>LPNX010224169.1:189265-217030 GCA_001517045.1 Pseudotsuga menziesii
CTGGTGATCTGCCTGGCAGTCCTCTAATGCTACATAGATCCTAGGGACTGCCCTTGCTACTTGACCTATTGTTTCTACTTCCTGAATGTTATAAGCTGGCCTTGCACTCTCATTCCCGAGTGGACAATTTCAGCGCATGTGGGGTCCTCCACATTTCCAGCATTGAAGTGTCCCTCTATTTTGTTGTGGATCTTTATACTTTTCTCCTGTCATTCCAACTGGTTTACTCGAAGCTTGGGATGCCTGCTTCTGCTGATTCCTAAAGTTAGAAGGTTTGAAACCTTTCTTCCTTTGGTCAAACTGCTGATTCCTAAAGTTAGAAGGTTTGAAACCTTTCTTCCTTTGGTCAAACTTCTCATTCTTCTTGTCCTTCCATGCCTTATGGTAATTTGGCTTACCTTTGCTTTTCTCATAGCAATACTTAGCCTTCCTTATTGCTTCTTCGAGAGTTCTAGGTTCATAAAACTCAATTCTATCTTTGTAAGACTGAGGCAATCCACTCAGAAAATGATAGACCTTCACTTTTTCATCTCTGATGTACCAGACATACCTTAACAACTCCAAAAACTTATTTGCATATTCTTCCATGGTTCGTTGTCCCAATCTCAGATCATGGAACTCCTTAATCTTGTCATTATAATACCTGTCAGAGAGGTATTTCTGCTTGAAATACTTCTTGAACTGTTTCCACTTAAGTCTCCTTTCACTGATCCTCTTTACTTTCTTGAAGTGTTCCCACCAAATGGATTCTCTTCCATTCAGATTGAATATGGCAACTCTTGCCTTCATGTTTCCTGAATAATCATGCACTTGAAAGTACTTCTTTATCCCAAGAAGCCAAGATTCAGCCTCTTATCCAGTCTTTACCTCACCATCAAATGTAGGAGGTTTATCTTTCTTAAATTCATCTCGAGAGCGATCCCTATGGTGTCTATTTATTTTTCTTTTATGAGAAGAAGAACTAGAATCCCTGCTGGATTCTTCAGAATCAGATGATCCACTAGAAGTCCTTCTCCTTCTCCTAGTACTGCTCTTACTGCCTTCTGGTCTTGTTGTACCTCATCCAGAGTCTATCTTTCTCTGTAAGTCCATCAAACTCTGCAACATAGCAGCATTCAACTGATGCTGCTCTTCCTGGGCTTTAATCAAGCTTCTCATGGTGGCTGCAACATCTGACGGCGTCTCTTGGAATCTCCTTCCATTAGACTATATGCCATCATTTATTTTATGGACATTTTCTCCCATGGCATCTTCTGGTTGCTCATAAGAATCCCGAGCATCATACCCATCATGGGTTCTCATGACTAAACCACCACTTACTTACCAAACTGCACTACTTGGAATGCTGCCCATGAAGGTGACTATGATTCTGCAAATGTGTTAGTAACACAACGGTTAGATACATAACATTGATATAAATGAGAATCACTTACCTTCTCCTGGAAAAAAAATTATAAAATTACAAGTTTCCCAAAACATAGAATTTTCTTCCTCAAAGGACGTCTGTCTCAGGGGGACGACGGGGGTCAAGGGGGCTTTGCTCCTTGTGGCTTCCCTGCGCCATTGTAGGGCGGGTCGAGGGTAGCGCCCTCGTTTTTTTTTTTGTAAATATTTGATTTTCGCGCAATCTAGCACATAAGATCGCTGCCACTTTCTCCTTTTCAACCCTGAAAATACACTGAAAAACAACTGAAAATCCTACTGAAAAACAGTCGAAATCTGCTGGAAAATCCCACTTGAAAAACTCAAAATTTCCTTGCACAGGATCAGGTCTCATCCCAACTAACATTCCAACATTTCAGCGGTCCAAAAAACTAGCTTCTTCTGATATATCGGCGGTCGGGTGCGCTGTTCATCAGGAGGATAATCCACTAAACAGCCGCAACAGTGGACGCTCAATCCACTAACTTCATCCGACGACCTTATACTTAAACAAAATTTCAAATTTCCTTCTCATCGGCGGGCGGAAGTGCTAATCACTGCAGCATCAGCGGTTGAGCCTCTACCCGTCGGGAGGATATTTCACTGGCTATTCGCAACAGCGGATGTTCAATCCACTAACCATCGTCAATGGTTGACGACTCCAGGACTTAGAGAAATTTTTGAAATTTTCCCTTTAGTCTTCCTTTTCGCTACTTGATCAGCTCAATTCTCTTCTTTTCGTCGACGAAATAGTTCCATCAGCAGCCGCAACGGCGGAACACAATCTTCGATCTTCTTCTGATAGCCGATGACTTTGGGCCTTAGAATTTTTTTTGTAACTTTCTTTCTTTACGGCGTCGGTGGTCGGAGGCCTTATCCGTCGGACGCGTATTTTTCTAGCCATCTGCAATGGTGGGAACTCGTTCAACTCTTTCCTCCGAAAGACGTCGAACACTTAGAAAATTCTCTGCAATTTTCCTTCCAACTATCCTCCGTCGGGTATGCTTCCGCCTAGCTCTTCCGCTACATCGGAAGTCCTTCCCACTAATTGTTCTGATGAACCGACTGTTCAAACACTTAGACAATTTGTGGAATTTTTCTGTCATCAACTTCTGATATTTGCTGGGCAGAAAGAAATCCTGCTTCTGTCACTTCATCTTTGTGGTCCATTTAGGCCCATGCTGCAACATGAGCTCTGATACCACACTGTAGCGTCCCCGACCCTCCGACCGGTGAGGAGAATGCTACCATGGCATTAACCATCCGGGCTACCAGCCCCGTGAACATGTGAATTCATAAATATGCTGAAAACAACATGCATTGAAGTAGAACATACACAGATGCAATTGTTTATCATACACAACGGAAGCAACATTCATTCATACAAGCATTCATTCAACATGTTCATCATAGTCATTAACAGTAAATAGGACTGCAGAAGTAAAATAGACAAGGTTACTTATCTTAAAACAACTCGTTTCGCAACCAGTTACGTCGTTGCAACATTCCACCCAACCATAGGCCAGCGTGCTCCTTAATCTCTCAGCAACGTTGCCACCCCCGAGATGGGCATGATTCTTCAAGGAATAAGGGAACAAGCAGGCTTACACATAGCCAAGGGTATACAAATCACAGCCAAGCCAACACAGTTGGGTTTATCAGGCTATTAACAAGACAACCAAGCCAACATGGTCAGGTTTATCAAGCCATCTAGGAGTTGGGAAAGGCTAAATGCTAAGCTTGTGAGCTCATTATAGAGCCAGGAACCCCTACACTAGAACTAGCCTGAATTCTAAGACACCCACACAAACCCAAGACAAGGAATTAGTCCCTTCTCTGCTACATAGTCCCTTAAGCCTGCATTCCATTCCAGTGCTATTCAGGGGTTGTGGAGAAGAAATCCAACCCTATAGCTCTGTCCGTGTGGTTTCCAGCCACCAGGTTTATCAAGCAAACCATGCCCCCATCCCTGCTCCCAATGCAGTCCGAAGAACAACCATTTCACACATGCAATCAATCAACTGTTACATATTAACAGGGAAAACGAATCCTAAGTGAATTTCAATAGGCCCCGAACGTATCAGTGCGCACAATTCACAACATGGGGAAAATCAGCAGTCTGTCCTGGAAAACTAAGCAAGTAGAAAAGACTTATATAGGCCGCACTAGGGAAGAAGATACAGACTCTCAACCTATGCGTGAGGGAAACTTGCACCAGACCCCAAAATATAGAGGGAAAAATGTATGCACAGGCCACAAATTGGTAGGGGAAAACTTACACATAGTCCCTGAGTGTAAAAAGAAATGGATCTCCATAGGAAAATCATGGATGATAATGACCAAATGGCTCCCAGCTTGCTGTGTGAGTAACAACAACGTAGAACCTAGTGTGTGAGAGAAGACTCGCACCAAATCCCAAATATAGATTGGAACACACTCGACTCCTCTGTGTGAAAATGCAAATGACAGTGGAGGAAGATCATCCCTATGGCTGCGTGAGACCCAACTGGTAAGAAGCCTGTGCGTGAGGAAAAAGAAACAGGCAATGGAGAGGATGCACAATAGTTGAAAGTGCGTGAGTGTTTCAGCACCGTCGTGGAGAGAATGCAGTGTCCGTTCGAGTGATGGCGGTGGTTTGCTTGCCATCATGAGGTCAACCACGTTGGTGGAGTGTGCATGTGGGAAAGGACTGACAGTCCTGCCACACTCCACTCCCAACCATAACTACCCCAACTACCAGCAGCAGTTTTTTTTAATGGTAGTGGTTGGATAAAACAAGGGAAGGTGACACATGGCTTTTTTTTCCCCTTTGGCCAAGGTTTGACATTCCCCACCCTTATCCTTATGAAAATCATGCCCCTTCTCAATTTGGTTGCTGAGAACGTAGCTGATCGGGTTATTTAATTAAAGATGCATATTTACATGATAACAAAACTTAATATGTATGCCGCATTAATATACCATCGGTGACAAGTTCAACCCGAAACATAGCATAACCAATCAATGGTGGGGCCTTGGCCTTTAGCTCTGCACCATGATCATTTACAATATATACATCATATACATCTAATGCAACGGGGTCAAAACCGGGGTGTTACAAAAACTTTGGTCATAAGGGAAAAGTTAGATCTAGTTCTATGAGGGTCGGACCGGTTATCAACCTCACTACCTGTAGAAAGGAGCAAGTCGACAAATTTGACTTGAACAAAGACCAACTTAGTCCGTCGATCGACTAAGTCGGTCTTCATTCAAGTCGACTTTGTCGACTTGCTCCTTTCTACATCTTTGAACAATTTCTCCAACCGACCGAAAAACAACCCTCCCAGAACCACCGATAGATCAAGTACTGTAACAATATACAAACCGAATCCAGACCACAGGCAACCCGTTTACACTTAGAAAATGAACACACAGAAGGCAAGAGCTTCAGATGGAAAACTGACCATATTGAAACAACAAAACCTATCCATTCAATCCTGAAAGTTGATACCACCGACAAACTAGATCTTGACAGAATGACTGCAGCCGACTTTCTTGCTACATTCTCACAGTTCAAAGAAGGAAGTCAGCCTATCAATGAAGCTAAAGCACCAGAGTGGCTAGATGCCAAAGTGAAAACTAAAGAGGTCGACATTTCAAATGACGACCGACTAAAAATAGCCAAGATTGGTGAGTACTGGAACGAACAACAGACCACCGAAATAGTGAACTTACTTAGAGAATTCCAATATGTCTTTGCAAGGGACTATAAAGACTTAAAAGGCTTAGTACAGGAAATGGGAGAAATGAAAATAGATACTAAAACTGATGTTTGACCTGTCAAGAAACGACCTTATAAACTAGCTCACAAGTACAAGGAAATAGTTAAAAAGGAAATCGACAACATGTTAGCAGCAGGGATCATTTACCCTATCAACCAGTCTGAATGGGCAAGTCCCATGGTCATACAGCCCAAGAAACATGACCCGACAAGGTTAAGAATTTGTGTCGACTTTAGGGAGCTCAACAAAGTAACATTAACAGATCCATTCCCAACCCCCTATGCTGATGAAATCTTGAATGAATTTGCAGGCCACGAATGCTACTCATTCACAGATGGATTCTCAGGATATAACCAAGTACCCATAGCATAGGAAGATCAAAAGAAGACAACGTTTGTCTGTGAATTTGGGTCCTTTGCTTATAGAGTTATGCCTTTTGGGCTAAAGAATGCACCTGCAGTGTTTTCCCGAATTGTTGTCAAGACTTTCCAAGAATACATATATAAGACCATGGCAGTTTTCTTCGATGACTGGACTATATACTCCACCTTAAAAGATCACTGCAAATGGCTCCGACTTATGTTGGAGAGATGTCAATAGATTCAACTCTCCCTCAACATTAAGAAGTGTATCTTTATGACTCCCATAGGCATACTCTTAAGGCATATTGTCTGTAAAGATGGTATCAAGGTCAACTTTGCCAAAATTAAAATCATCCTCGACCTGAAACCACCAATAAACCCCAAACAAGTCCGGGTATTACTCGGCCATACAGGATATTATAGAAAGTTCATAAGACACTATTCAGACATGACCTACCCTCTAGAAGAGCTACTAAAGGAAGATCAAGAATTTAAGTGGACAGAGGAATGCCAAATCTCCTTCGACAAACTGAAAAGAAAACTGGTCGAAGTCCCCATACTCAAATTTCCAAACTGGTCGACCAAATTTCATGTGCATATCGATGCATCTAGAATAGCCATCGGAGCAATCCTGACTAAACCAGGGGATGACGGGATGGATTACCCTATAGTTTACAGCAGTCGAAAATTAAATAAGGCTGAAAGGAACTATTCGATCACTGAAAGGGAAGCCTTAGGTATGGTCTTTGCCCTTCAAAAGTATCATCATTACCTTTTAGCCAACCCCTTCACATTTTATACCGACCATCAAGCCTTAAAGTACCTTGTCAATAAACCACTTCATCATGGGAGAATTTGTCGATGGCTACTTCTCTTTCAAGAATTCAAGTTTGAAGTCATTGTCCGACCAGGAAAACTAAATGTCGGGCCCAACCATATATCCCACATAGACACGGGAGAGGAACCGATCGGAGTCGACGACGACTTCCCGGATGCACATTTATTTCGCATAGAAGCAGTTCCAGCAGAACTTGAAGAAATAGCTCAGTTCTTAGAGATAGGTCAGGCACCAGAAGGTTTGAACACCAAGAAAAAACAAATCTTAGCTATGAAGGCTGCACCTTACAGCCTCATCAATGGATTTCTGTACAAAATGGGGTTAGACGACATCCTCAGAAGGTGTGTACTCGACCATGAGTGAGATCCAATCATGCATGAAGCACACTATGGACTGGTAGGAGGACATTTCCAAGCAGACACAACTGCAAAGAAAATCCAACAGTCGGGATTATGGTGGCCGACGATCCACAGAGATTGCAAAAACTTTGTTAGTCGATGTGATAGATGTCAACGACTTGGTCGACCTCTGTCGAGCACAGAAATTCCCTTGATATCTGTAAACCCTAGTCTCACATTTGAAATCTGGGCTATAGACTTCATAGGACCATTTCCTATCCTAGCCAAATGATCAGGTGCAAGATATATTATCACGGCAATAGAATATGTCACTAAATGGGCAGAAGCTGAACCTGTCGATACATGTTCAAGTGAGGTAGCCGCTAATTTTATCTACGAAAACATCATCACTAGATTTGGATGCCCACTCACATTGATCAGCGACCAAGGATCACACTTTATCAACAAAACCATCAAAAAGTTGACTGACCAATTTCACATCGACCACCGACGAAGCACCAAATATCACCCTCAGTCAAACAACGCGATTGAAGCTTTCAACAAAAAATTGACAAAATGGTTAACCAAAATATGCAGTACCGACAAGGATGATTGGGATGAGAAAATCCTTGCGGTCCTCTGGGCATATAGGACGGCCTATAAATGGTCAACGGACCAAACCCCCTTTCGACTAGTCTACGGGAAAGAAGCAGTCGCCCCCCTACATTTCCGACAGCAGACACCTATTATTGCACAACTAATACATGTCGATGTCGAACAGGAAAGAAAGGACCGACTATTTCAACTTATCAAGCTGGAAGAACACAGACTCATGGCTATACAACACCAAGAAATTCACAAGCAACAGTAGAAAGCATGGCATGACCGCAACATGAAAAACAAAAACCTATCGGTCGGTGACCTTGCCTTACTCTATAATAGTCGAGTCAAAGGAAAACCCAAGAAAATCCACACATAATGGATGGGACCTTACCTTGTTGAAGAGATACATCCCAATGGTTCAGTCTAACTAAAAACATTGCAGGGCCTAGTATTTTGGAAGCTCGTTAATGGAGCCCGACTCAAACGTTACAAAAACTGAAAAAAAAAAGAAAAAAAAAATCATATAACGACCTTAACCATCAATCAAAACCCATAAAAAGCTAAAAATTCCAAAAACAAAGTACTACACCTGACACAACAAAAAATGATAGGAACTCACTAATTCAACAACCGACATCATCACCTCCGACCATCTTCATCGACCAGTCGGGTCGACCATTCTCTGCATCAACACTGGCCGATGACCTCGAAAGTCCCATCGTGCACTTATGACTTCGAGCGCCGAAAGCAATTCACCAGTACTCCACACTCGCATATTGCAGCTGGACCGTCAAGTCCACCATTATTACATCCATTCCCACACGCAGTCACACCATCGCCTATAAATACGGGACCGTCGAAGGTTCATTCACCACACCCCCTCCATACAGAGCACTCGCACATTCACTCGACTCAAAACCCAGAAACCTATAGTAACCTCGACCAAAAAGACATAATGGCCCCCAAGCAGACCAGAGCATCGACCAAGGCGAAAGAGCTATAGGCTGAAGATACACCCTTGATCCGCTGACTAAAGCATATCAAAAATTCCAAAGTACAGGAGGGCCAATGGCTGAAACTCTAGGCCGAGATCCAAGAGTGGGCCTTCGTCGACAAGAAGATGACCCAAGTGGCCAAAAAATTCTGACAGAGCACCATCTTCAACTATCCCAACGTACCCCTGATGGCAAGCTTTGGTGGAACAAGAAGCCACCGTAAAATTTATCATCAGTCGATACCACAACGGTCGGTTCTACTTCGACCGACCGGTCGACATTACCGAAGATATCATCTCCACGCTAACTGGCCTGTCTAACCAAGGAAACCCTGTTCCAATTGGAATCAAGGAAGGATTGGTCCAAGAGCTTACGGGATCACCGTCTGGGAAAAATTCCAAAGGATTGATGATCGGGTAGATTGCAACTCGAACGCCACAGATTGTGGCCAAAATCATCACCATCACACTTACCTTAGCAGGTCGAAGTAGCAACCTCAAATTGGAAATGCTAGAGGCCGTCGACACAATTACCACTGACGGTCGAATCTACAGATGGGGAGATTATGTTGCCGACATGATCAAAATCATCTGTGAGCGCTGCCAAGAGACGGGAAGACTCATCAAATTCCCCTCCCTAATCCTTTGGATCATTATGTACCACATCTGTCCGGAAGGAAGTCCAGTCTTCTGGGAACCGACAAAATTCCACATGAATAGGTTCAAACCCTTCTCTCAGAAAGGAACCCCGCATGAGATGGCGCAAGGAAAAATCTTTTTGGAAAATTGGTTCCAACAGTTAAAGCTTCGCACGACCAGATGGCGGGTGCCTCAAAACATCCGACGCAATCTACTGGCGAAGTCTCACATATAGTTGGAGATCGACCGTACAGCGGTCTGGTATATGTAGGGAAAAGACCCCAAGGCCACCGCCCTCGATTACTACCTAACTGCCGATCAAATCTTTCGAGAGTTGACACACCAGGAGAAGACCAAAATACTAGTGCCTGAGGCAGCCAAACAGGTTGACTTTTCAATAAAGGAGCCACTCACCGACCAGGAGAAATAGGAAGACTACGAGCTCAACCTCTACATAAGTACATTTGTGTCGGAGGACACCCCAGTCGAGCCCATTGGTCGGGTACAAATCACCATCAAACCTCCAACCAGAGTTGACCCACAGCCGACAGAACCACAGCCACAACAACAAGCAACCCCTCCGGCTCCTGCAATTGTCGCCCCAACTCAGGTACCAATAGGTGAAATCGAGGCCGACAACCCTGAATATGCTTTATTGAAAGGCATCATCAAGAAATTGGCCACTGAGATTACCGCCGCCAGAAAAAGACTCAAAGCCCAAAAAGTACAACAAGGCAAAGGTAAGCGCAAGCTTATCATTGCTGAATCGTCCGACGATGAAGAAGAGCTAATAGCTACGGCCGTCGACATTGTAGAAGATGCCACTACAAACAAAGTCTTAGTGGAAACTCAGTTTCAACGGTTTCTTGAAGCAGGAGCCCCCGAAGGTCGACCCAAGAAAACCAAAACAACGACGACACCTAAAGACGTCGTCGATCTTGTGTCGACCCCTCCACCTCCATCATCGACACTAGTAGTTGAAGAGAAAGCACCGGCAGAGCAGTCGATCAGTCCCCTCGACTTGTACAAAAGCAGGATACCAGAGTCTGTGAAAGAAAAAGTCGACAAAGACACAAAACTCAAATCTTTCTTTGAGACACTGCCTGAGCTGTTTCAATTGGCTCAGAAAATTCACACGAGGATCCCTCTCTATACCGGCAGCAGCACAAACCCCCAGGTAATTGCACACATTCAATCGACCTTCACTCGATCCGACCAAGAAGGAGACATAATTAGCCATGTGCAGTCTACCATCAAACACATTCACCCCCAACCCCAGAATGACTTCCCCACCACTAACCCCGAAATAGACCCACTGTCCGATGTAAGTTTACAACCCAATTCCGACAAATCCATTACCCCCGACCATTCCCCCACTTCTTCACCACCGCCGCCATCATCTCCACCCCCACCATCATCATCCCCACCAGCTCCGCCACCCCCTGATTCACAGCCAGATCTTTCACAACCAGCCACATCCTCATAGCCAGAAATGGTCATACTAACCCCCCAGCCAGAAAAACCATCGACTTCAACCCCACCAACCACAGGCCCCCCTTCAACTGTTGCAGGTACCCAGGAGGCCGAGGCACAAAAGCAAAAGAAGAAGAAAGTGCATCATCCTTCCAGACTTCAGATCATCTTAAAGGATGCAAGTTCCTTGACCGACACAGAAGTCGGCCAAATCCTCAAGACTATGGCAAAGGAAGCAAAGATAAGGACCACATGAAAAACTAAAGAGCTCTCGGACAAACATGCAGAACAGGTCGAGTTTCTCAGAAAATGTAGGGCTCTAGCTCAGTTTGTGATACCAGGCCCTATTGAAGTCAACACAGATCGACCATTGGAAAGATCCTATCAGCTCTTCGAGAACATGGTATCGACCGTCCAGGCTCGTCTCCAAGAGACTAAGGAAGAGAAGAAGGAAGAAACTGCCCGACTGCTACTGGCACAACACACTGCTTTCTTAGAGGCATACAAAGTGCTACAAGACCACATGGAGGAGTCTGTCGTTATCGAATAAGTCTTAAGAGACTGGCCTACTCACTATGGGAAAGTCTATCAATAGACACGACAGACTTGTCAAGGCATTCAAGCTCTTGGGGGCAGGAAGACGACCGAGGCAGCACTCAGGCAGACAATAGAAGAACAAATAGTACTGGAGACCAACAAGTTGCAAAAGATGGACCGAGAAGCACATCAGTGGGTGCAATAGGCTCTTCCAAACTTAGAGAAATTTGACATCATCTGCCCATAGATGAAAAGACTCATCGACACAGCCGAAGAACAGAACCAGATCCTGGGCCCCAACATGGAGAAAATCGCGGAGGTCCCACTCTCTGAAAAGATGTTAGTCCTGTCAAGATTAACTACATTAACGATCGACATCCAGAAAGCTTTGTAGAGTTGGATGGATTTTCAGCATCACCTTGCCATAACAGCTCCGGCCATTGTCGAGATCTGCATCCAGAAAAGACCAACCATCCGTCTACACAGTCCACCACAATAGCACTCAACAAACATAATTTTTGTACCTCCCTGTTTCTTTGGGACGAAGAAACATTTTGTTCGTGGGGGAGATGTAGAAAGGAGCAAGTCGACAAAGTTGACTTGAACGAAGACCAACTTAGTCGATCGATCGACTAAGTCGATGGGCCGACTTAGTCGATCAGCCGACTAAGTCGGTCGACCTACTAAACTAGAAGATTAAGTCGGCTAACTAAAAGCTGTGTTAGTTCACCGAACCGACAGGTAGTTATTTTATAACTGTTTGTAAATTGTATATATTAGGCTGTTGAGCCAAACAAGAACTCAGTTCAGTTCTCTGCCTTGTATGAACTCATTGCAATAATATAATCTGTTTCCTATCTGTTCTTGTCTCTTGTCTCTGATTTATAGATAGATATGTTTTAGTATGTATTATTGGTAACCTTATGTGATCTGTGAGATTACAACACTACCTATAGATTCAAGAGTTTTCCAGGCCCAAACAGGAAGGCTAGAGGAATTTTTTTTTTTTTCCAGCTTCAGTACATTCAGGTGGAATACTTGAAGAAGAGGGTGAACTAGGATCAACAACAGGCACAGAAATGGAAGAAGAAATCGAGATAGGAGTAACATGAGACAATGGGATATTGAGTGTAACATGAGGTTCGACAGACTCAGGTGGTGAAGATACTTCAGCAAAGTGAACATCCCTTTGGATGATAACACTTTGAGTAGAGGTATCAAATAACCTGTAAGCCCTAGAATCCTCAAAATAAGCAATGAATTTGAATGTGGGTGATAAGGTCCTCCTGCTGACTGATTTGAATCCATTGCCAAAGTGCTTAGGAAAGTAATCTCTGATAGGACAAGAGAAGAAGAATATTTCTATGCCAACCCCCAATAATGTTTATGTAATACTTCCTTACAGGCCTTCCATCAAATATGAATATAATAGGTTTTGAATAATATGTGAATTATTTATGGATATTGATAAGGGAGAATTATTTAATTGCATGCATTCTATAAGCCACATTTTGAAGATGGAATGTATCATTTGTAGGGGTTGATTTATGCAACTCTTATCATTACAGAGGCATGAAAAGCAATACTTTATGATTTGGGGGGTTCGTGTTAATATGAAGGAAGATGCAAATGAACTCACATGAATGAGATATGGATATCCGTGGTGGAAGGGGAAAGAAATAAAATATGAACATAAAAGGTTGGAAGGCTTGTGTCCTCTCACACTAGAGGAGACTGCACTGGTTTTGAATGCTTTGGGATTTGATAAAAGTACTGATATTTATATTGATTTTGTTCAAATATATGGTGGTGACAAAAGATTGGAAGCCTTTCATGCAATATATCCAAACATTATGCAGAAGGAGATTCTTTTGAATCGAAATGATTTGAATCCCTTTTAGAATCATTCATCACAAATAAAGCGATGTGCCAATAGTGAGTGAGGAGATTATAGATGCTAAAGTTGTGGATTTGAAAGTAACATGTGAGAATATAACAGGAAATAAAACTGTAGAGATGAAGACAACATCTGAAAAGTTCGCAAGAGCTAAAAGTGCAGACTTGAAAAAGACATCAGTGAAGGTACTCTACAGGAAACATCAAGTAAAGATCATTCTACAAGTAGAAGTCAACACAAGAACTCTAGTCTGGATTAGATTTCCTTGCTGCACTGGCATAAGCCGCTGGGAGATTTTAATTTGATATCCAAATCTAAAGGAATAATACACTTGTCATACTTAGCTATATTAGATATTTTTAGATAGATACTTTTCATTTTTTAGAAGTTAAATCCTTAAAAGGTGGATCTCCAAACAAACTTTTGATCTTACCTTTTTTCCTATATATTGTAATATTTTGGTTAAAGAAAGGGAGACACATGAGGGTCAACATATGCTGGGAGCTTGTACGTTTCTTGAATAGATTATCTGTGTAAGAATTTCTTTATT
This sequence comes from Pseudotsuga menziesii, assembly GCA_001517045.1. Classification (NCBI taxonomy): domain Eukaryota; kingdom Viridiplantae; phylum Streptophyta; class Pinopsida; order Pinales; family Pinaceae; genus Pseudotsuga; species Pseudotsuga menziesii. The sequence goes on from LPNX010224169.1 coordinate 202,680, forward strand.
GAATGAATGACTTATTGTCTATTTCGGGCTAGGTTTTAAACTAAATATTGTGTTGATAGTATGTGGTTCTGTTTGAACTCGTGTTTGCATTTGTGTTTATATAGATGTATTCTATATAGATGCCTGTGTTGGCAAGTGAATATTTATGCTTAAATGATGTTTGAAATGTATTTTTAAGCATGTGTACTTTACATATGATGCAGTGGATGAACTATTTGTTTATTCTTTGTGTCTATATGATTTCAACCTATCTCCTCGATCCTGAAAGTTGTGTTGTCATTCCTTCTGTAAAATCTTGTCCTTATGCATGTATTATATGATGTTTTCAGATTTTTGTGTCTCTGCGCTTGGTTTTATATTCTTGAATTTTCTATTGTTATCCATAAAACTACAAAAACAGTCTTTGATTTCTAAGGTTCCCAAACACAGCTACCCTTTATTCTAGTTAGCATACTTTAGGATAAACACCATGGTGTGCACAAGACCATATATTACACATGCATTGGGAGTTAGGAGAATGTATATGGACAATCCTAGTAAAGAACATTTGAAGGTGGTAAAGTGGATTGTCAAGTATTTGAGAGGTACTACTACTAATGCATTGTGTTTTGGAGGTTCATACACTGTTCTACAGGTATATGTTGATGCAAATATGGCGGGTGATAAATATGCTCTAAAACTTGCTACCTTCAAAATGTATGACTCCCCTTGATGCGAGTAAAGGCATTATTGTCGGGAATAGGGGAGACTATTCTATTAAGGAGCACTAAGGACTCTCCTTACTCAATCCAAGGTAAATCCTTATATGGATTGAAAGGAATTCCAAGGTACCATTGTCACTGCCTCAACTCTCAAAATATAAGGAACTAGTGTCAATGAGAGTTGAAGAATCATCATAAGATGATGGTCTTATCTTACAAACCAATATTGTGTTGTAACTAATTGTTACTAACTAACCTGACATAAGACTAGATGATAAGCATGGAGATCATACTTCCTTTGATCAATGATAACATGGGGGAAGATCTGATGGTATCATACTTCAAGTGAGGATGTAGCGGAGGGAGACAAACCGTAGATGAAGGGATTTATTAGGGACACAATACCTGAGAGAGTGGTGACTAATAAAGGTATGATTGTAAGATACTGAGAGACTCAATGTCATCAATCAAAGGCGACCAAGGGGTTGCTACCAAAACAATTGATTGGTTCCCATGTGTAAGTGAAATGGGGAATGGTTCGTACATAAATAATATTTGGTGGGGTCCCCATGGTTTTGAGCATGCCAGGGGACCGATTAATGACGAGTGGGACTCCCATGGTTTTTGGTGGGTCGTGGAGTCAATTTGATGATGGGTGGGATTCCCACAGTTTTGAGTGAGTTGGGGGGGAATTTTCCAAAATTAAGGAATGGGTGATTTGAAAACGTGAATACAGGTGCCCCATGAATCAATGTTATGCAGATTATTCATGTGGGAATAACTTAGAAGAATTGGTTGTCTCGTGGGGAGGGGGATCCATTGTTTTCCCATAGAAATGATGATACACAAGAGATTTACAGATGGATCAAATGCCCCTGGAGGTATGAGATGGCCATGATGAATCTTCTTCATATCTTGGGTCGAGGAATTTGGTTATGTGGCACTGCTAGAGGTAGGTGAGTAAATGCACAACTATGGAGTGATTGACTTCATGCATATTAATTTGGTGTAGGATAAATTCCTCATAATTGTGTGGCAATCGACATCATAGGTTTCAATTTATGATGAAGGCTTGTAGAGGGAAAACACCCATGGGGGGAATCATAGCGATCCTCAATTTTGAGGTTGATGGAATATCAAAACTGGGTTATTGATGAATGCAAATTGATGTTAGGGTTGTGGTTATCAAAGGGAAATAGTGATGCAGAGAGGAGAGTTTTGTGATAATACTTGAGGTAACAATATTGCATTGTTTTCGATGGAGGTTGATTTTTACATGTTTTGATGGTGATCCTACACACATGATGTGCATACCAAAGTGTAGTGAAAGACATGAAAAAGGTATGGACAATACAGAAGTAAGAACTCAAAGCATGGTGCACCTATGAGGTGCATTGTATTATGGGTAAAAATTCTTCAGATAGAGCCCATTGATAGGGTTGTTCAGTTTTATACCTTCATAATATTACAAAACATATGCCCCATTGGGAATAGATCATTGGATGATGAAGGGACAAGTCCACTTAGGCACGAACTTTCCTAGCCCATGTTTGAAATATTTTCTTGCATTGAAAACTAGAACAAAATCGCCCTCACTAAAGGTATGTGGGAAGACGTGATGGTCATATTGGGTTGTGGATCAAAGTTTCATGGATTCAATTTTTTGTAGTGAATCGTGTCATTCCTTGTCAAGGTGTTTCAGGGTGAACAACCATTGTTCCAATATCAAAATATTGGGCATTAATTCAACATCCGATTAGGGAGTAGGAATTTGATACTCAATAGGGAGGAAGGCCTCGACTCCGTAGACTAAGTGGAATCGTGTGAATCCATAATTGGTTTTAACCGTGGTTCTTTAGGCCTAAAGGGCAGGGAAGAGCATGTGGTGCCAATTAGACTTGTTCTTATCAATTTTTCAGTGTAGCATAGATTTTAGAACTTTGTTAATTGCCTTTACTTGGACATTGGATTGAGAATAGTAAGGGGAAGAGAAGTCATGTTTGAATCCTAAGAGGGAAGATAATTCCTTGAAATTTTGATCCCAGAAGTGCTTTCCAATTTCAAAGATTAACTATTTTTGGATGCCAAACTACATTACGACATGGTTAAATAAGAACTGTGAAGTGATGATGGCTTTGCATTCAAAGGTAGGAATGGCTTCCGCCCATTTGCTAAAGTAGTTGACCACCACAATGATGTTTATGTGGCCCTAGGAGGATCTAGGATGACACTTCATGTAGTCAATGGACCATTTGCGATTAAATAGGTTTAATTATTATCCTTATGCATTGTATTTACATGTGCACGAAATCAGTTGATAATTAGGTCATTTAGGTCTTTTTCTATCATTTTTTGTATACAACCTCTCATTTCGACCGTCTGTTCAGACGACTTGTTCAGCTTGTCATATAGATGGCACGTTCAGCCTATCATACAGACCTTCATTCCAGCCTGCGATACAGTCTTTCATTCAGCCTTTAGTGTTTTCAATATGTTTTATGCCTATTTCTTTAGTTTTTTTATTATGTTTCGATTGTGGTAGTTAAGTAATGATTATGTTTGTCTTTAGGATCATATTTTAGATTGTTTAAAGCATTTATTGAAGTTTTATTCCTATTTTTCTCCTTTCACCCTATGTATTGTGTTTTGGTTTATTGTGGTTTCTGATTTCTTTCTTCAATATCATTGTAATGTTTTGTAATTATATCTTTGGTTTAGAATGTTTTCAGTGTTAGATACATAGGTTTTCAGTATTTTACATTTTGATGATAAAAAGTTCACATAACATAGTTTAGTGTAAGTTTACTTTTCAAATTGTAAATCAATTGCATGGTCTGTTTATGATTGGTTAAGATTCTTTAGTTTATGGTATAGTTTGTTGAAGAGGTAGAGTAGAAGTTTTTTTTTTTTTAGTTGTAGGTTTGCTTACAGATTGAATATTTTTCCAGTTATTGTTTTAGATTTGATTATAAAGCTCCAAGTTTAGTTTGCTTTGATTAGTTTATTGTTTCCCAAAGCATTTGTTTACACTTGGTGTTTAGAATAATTTTTTTTTTTCTTTCTACGAATCCGCAGTTACTTGCTTTGCTTTCTACAAATTTGCAATTAAATAGTTCATTGCTTTCCATACATCATTTGCACTTGCAATCTTATACAGGAATTTACTTATGCATACATGGAATGGTCTTCAATTTATAATATAGATTAGATAATTTGTTGCAAGTAATTAGTTTTGATCTCATTTGTTAAATCACTTTCGGACCAAGCGTCTGCTTTTTAGATTAGTATCTGCAATTTCCTTCCATAGAATAGATTGACATAGCATTAGACTAGTTTGATCTCAGTCATTAAATAGTTTCCTATCTTTGTAGAATAGGTTAATATAATATTAGATTAGATTTGAATTTATAGTTACTTTCCAAGTTCTCATTTAATTTCCTATTTTTATAGATAGATTAAATTCTTGCATTTAACTCATGATAGTCATGCATGTAGATTAAAATCATATAGTTGCATGTTAGCACATCTGTATATTTAGTTAGCTTAGGTTAGTTCAAGCCTTCAATTCTGCACATATAGTGTTTTCATCTCACAAGCTCCCTTCCCGGGTTGACAAATTAAGTGCTAAATTAAATAGTGCATATTCTACCCATTGCTAGGGATGTTTCCATGGGAGGTGTTGTCACCAAAGAGGAAGCTATCAGTCGTGCTCAGTACCTAGAATTGGTTTATTGCTAGTCAGGAACTCTATACTACTTGATCCTGAATGCTCCTCATCCTACCTCTAACCCTTCCAGACCTTTGATGGAACCACCTGTCGATGGAATATTTGGTTATGTCTAGACACAGTCGATGCCCAAATCCACAAAAAAAATAAAACCAACCTGCTTCACCTACCAGCCAAACTGTTACAAATCCTAAGACTGGTTCTACTATTGTTATTTCTATTGAAATGAATGCAGTTCAGTCCTCAGAATCTTCTGGAATGAATAAGAAAGGAATAATCAAATCCAAGAAATATCAGAATCAACAGGAAGGTAATAAAATGCAAAATACATATGTCGAATCTAGAAATAAGAGAAAGGTAAAATTTCCATGCCTTATAGGTGTAGATGATCATTTCACCAAATATTTTCCTCGTTGCGAGGATTTTAGAAAATTTCTGAAAAACATTTCCACCTCGGCAGCTTTGATTGATCCTTTCCCTACCCAACAATAATTGATTAACAATCAATTGTTGCATGGGTATTCCTCATCCTCCATTGATGAGGTAAAAATGATGTCTAGTGAATTGATTAATATCGCAACTAGATACCAAAACTATGACCCTCCTCCAGACAATAAAAATGATAATAATATAACTGATAAATATAAAGCCTTTGTTCCTTCTCTTACTAATGGCATTCACATTGAAAACTTGTCCTTGAACCAGTCCTCCATCCACCCAAGAGTGCAATTCATATATAAGTATTTAATCCTAGTTCGTGTGCCACCCTATACTATAATGTAGTGGAAGATATGGGTCAAGAACCGTGTGCTATGTCTACCCTCAAAATACTCCAAATATGTTTTTGGTTCTTGTATCTATGGATCTTGAGAATAACATTGTTATCGCCTTCAAACTGGATGAATTTAAGTCAACACTCTCCCACCAATTAGCTTTTCAACTATCTACGAAATTCATTGGGAAGAAATTCTATCGTATCATTTTTTACGAAGGTTCCTTGAACTCAATCATGTATTTGTCTTGTTGGAGAGATATAGGCTCCCCTGAAATCAACTACTCACCTACGACATTGAAAGAATTCAATGGTCGTGGTTTTCAATCCTATGGATTATTGTCCTCTCTAATGATCAAACTAGGGGGGAAATCATTTTCCATTCATGTTGAAGTTGTCAATGCTCCTCTTGATTACAATCTCCTTCTAGGTAGGAATTAGTTCTATCCGATGTAGAAATTTGCATCATTTGTATTTTGTGTGGTCCAATTCCCATTCCAAGGGAATATCATTACTGGTCACCAATTAGATTATTGTTCCCTGGAAATGAGTTCTAATTTCATGAACAATGTTCCACTCCTAGCCTCTTTGGCTTCGAGTATCATAATGTAGGAGTAGGTCTTCTTAAGGATTCCTTGCTTATGGGAGTATTTCCATTGAAAAATAATCCCCCCCCCCCTTCGCAAGTCGCATATGTGAACATGATCTTCACTACGAGTTATGACAACTCGACTAAAGGGAAATCAGTTGTTGATTTGACATATTTGAGTCATTTTGAAGAGATTTACAAGGATATCCAATCCACCAATGACCCCACCATTAATGATTATATTTTGGTGGCATCCTACCCTTACCATCTACCATATTGGTCAGATCCCACCCCCATCTCTAGATAATCATTTTGATACCTCTTCCATCAGATGAATCCATAATGGAAGTCATGTATTTATATGATATGCCTTGGAAAGACCATCATCGTCGATCTTCTTTCCTTCCCAATTACCAAATGGTAGAAGATCATTTCAAAACATTGGTTTCCTCTGATATTATAACTACTCCTCAATCACCAGTACTCATTCACAATGTTGAGTTCGAGGGTAATATGACTAATATTATGAATACCACTCTATTTGACATATCAGTGAAACTTGAACTTGTTGAGAACATTCACTTGGTCCAAAATTGTTCTTCTTCAGAAATTGAATCCTATACGACCCTTTTCAAGGAATTTAGATATGTTTTCGCTTGGACCTATAAAAAAATGTCAGGGATAGATCCTTTGATCGTTGGTCATGATATCAGGACATACCTTGACACCAAGATGGTCTGTCAGAAACTATGTCAAGTACATCCACGAAAAGAAGCGTCCATTAAGGAAGAATTTGAAAAAATTCTTAGGGTTAGGTTCATTTCCCCTGTGTCGCTGATGGAATGGATTTTTAATATTGTGCATGTGACCAAAAGGTAGGATACAATTAGGGGTTATATTGATTTCCAAGACTTTAATAGGGCTTATAAGAAGGATAATTTCCATACTCCTTGCATCAATCAAATCATCGATAACTATATTGGGAATATCATACTTTTGTTTATGGATGGAAGCTGGGACTGTCATACTTTTGTTTATAGATGGAGTTTTTGGATATAATCATATATATATATATACTCCCTTCCAATCAACATAAGACGACTTTCATTTTCCCATGGTGGACCTTTGCCTACATAAAATTTCCTTTTGGTCTTAAAAATGTTGGTGCTATCTTTAAATGTGCCATGTCTTATGATTTCCATGACATTAAAGTTATCATGGAACCGTACCTTGATGATCTCCCTACCCATTCGCAGAATCGAGAACAACATGTTTATCATCTGAGAGCCATTTTTCTAAGATGTCTCCATTATAACATTTGGTTGAATCCACACAAATGTGTTTTTTGTGTTGAGATGGGAAGATTACTTGAATTCATAATTTCTAAGGATGGAATCAGTATAGACCCATTCAATATTGAATCCATCTTGTCCCTACTGCCACCTACCAATATTACTAAACTTCAAAGTTTGCAAGGGAAGCAAAAAGTTTTGCATCATTTTATCTGCAGCTATGCCGAAAAGACACATGGTTTCATGCTTTTATTGAAAAAGGATACACCCTTAGTTTGGGATGACATTGCACAACATGCATTTGACACTCTTAAACACGCTATCATACACACACTTATGCTACAACCACACGATTATACTAGGGACTATTCCTTGTAAGTGGATACATATTTAAGTACTATCGGCATGGTACTAGTTCAAACATATAAAGATGACCAGGAACATGTGATTTATTACCTTAGTAAGATTCTTATTGACTTTGAAACATTTTATTCGCATGTTGAGAAGTTAGCTCTAGCCACGGTCATTGTGGTCCAGAAATGTCGCCACTACATCCTGCTCTACACAACTGCTGTGTACGTCGATTCTGACCCCATGTATTACATCTTGAATCATCAAGTGATTAGGGGGGAATACTTTGGTTGGATTGTCATTATCCAGGAATTCAAGTTAGAATTTGCAAAATCAAATTCAAAGAATTCTCTTGTCCTCACAGAATGTATGTGTGACCTTCCCCATATTACTAAGGGTATGCAACCCTTTGATTCATTGCCCGATGAATCCATGTTCCTCATTAGTACGTATAATCCTTCGTATGGATATTTGATTCTATATCTTTAGACTCAATGTTTTCAGCAGAACGAAACCCAAGATGAACGTTGTCATTTTTTTCATCACGCCAAGTAATATCTTATCATCAATGATACATTGAACCGTCATGGTGTTAATGCAATTTTGCAGCGTTGCTTAACCCATGAAGAGGATGAATTAGTGTTGAATGAATGTCACTCTTGATCTTGTGGCGGTCATCTTTCTAGGATGGATTTTGCCCAGAAAATATTATGCGTTGGGTACTTTTGGCACTTAATATTCAAACATTGTATGGAATCCGTTAAAAAATTCCCACCCTGCCAGCTTTTCCAATCAAAAAAGCACACTCACCCTGCTCCATTACATCCCAGCGTTGTTGTTGGTCCTTTGACAAAATGGGGTATTGATTTCATGCACTGTAATCCTACCCCATTCCGGGGCATGGTTACATCATCATATTCATGGATTATTTCATAAAATGGGATGAGGCCATGCCTACATATGTTGAATATGGAAAAATGACCATCCTATTTCTTTTGAATCACATAATTGCTATTACCAAAACACGATAATTTTGGAGGTGGGAAATTGGAAGACATGTCTCATGGACCTTACATTGTCAGTTGAGTCTTAGAGAAACGAGATTATGAGCTGATAGACTACGATGGGATACCTTTGGGTGAGCCCAGAAATAGGCTCTAACTTAAGAGGTACTATGCCTAAGTCATCTAGCATAGATATCTTGTAAATATTTTTTATAGAGTGTGTTGTGTGTAGTTTGGATTGTGATTTTGTTATGAATGTAGGATTTGTCATAGGTAATCCTTATTATATAGTTTTATGCTTGAATGAACAGATGACCACCTACTCTGGCCTTGTGGATGGTGATAGTTTTTATACCTTGAAACTTGCATCAATTACTTGAGTACTATATTCCGCTACTGGTGATTTGGTAAGATCTAGAGGAACTTGTTTAGGTCTCTCTATGAACAATATTGCAGAGTACCATGTAGTGATTGGTTTATTGACTAAAGCTTTAACTTAGTTTATTTACTAAATCTTTAACAAATTGTATGAGTCATATTAGGGTTTATTTATATTCGAAGTTAGTTGTGCATCAATTGAACTGGTTCTATACCATATGTAACCCCTTAAGTATTTATATGTTTCAAATGGTTCATCTTCTAGAGAGTTATTTTGAGTTCATTTTGTATCATCGTATCCCAAGATGTTTGAATGGAGTGGTTGATTCATTAGCTAATTATGTTTTGGATTGGTACTTAGCTCATGTTTGATGTTCATTTAAGATTGATCATATGTATAAAGATCATGAAAACACATAATAATTAGTGATTCATCTATAAAACACATCCCATACACATATTTCTATTAAAAAGTTGTTTTTCATATATATATTCAATTGATAATGGGGAAAAATCTGAATCCATAAGCTTTAAGTGTACCCAAAAATCTAAAACTATCAAGTTTTCAATACATCAAAAGGTAAAAAATATGAAGCTTCAAAGCTTTTAGCATATATACTACAAAATAGGAGTCACTCTAGACTAATATGCATGCTCATGGTAGCACATGACGGCATGAGCTACCCTATGGAGTAGCCTCCCAAACCAACCTAATACCCCTGCAGTGTGGTGCTGGTAACACCTAGGAAGGTCATCAATAAATATGCCTGGAACACCATCTATCAGCCTTTGGAGGTTGTATTCAATATCTTGTAGCTCCTCCTCTACCTCCATGTTCTGGATGGATATCTCTCTCACCATCCTTTGCCTCTTAATAGGCAATGCTACTGCAAGTCGGGATGGACCAATGTCTGCAAAAAGTTTTGAGCTCCTTTTATACCCTAGTTGTGCTCATTAAAATTCCATAGAAAAGGTATTGAGTGTGATTTTATCTCTTTTTCGGACTCGTAAAAATGGATGCAAAAAAGGAAATCCCCTTGGAGTCAACTTTAAAGCTCTGTTTAGACTCTTTAAATATGAAAATATCACCAAGCGGAATTGATTCTTTCACGCTTGTAAAAGTATATGAAAGGTCATTTATCTGGTGATAGTTTACCTCTATTCTTGACCATTTAGAATCATTTATGAAAAAGGTATACTCTAGTTCATTGCAACTAGAAGAGTTATCCTAGGTATCACTTTATACCATTTTCTAGGAGTAAACCCCTCCTTTCTCAGGTTCATAAAACATATGAGGTTGGACTCATCACTTGATGAGCTATATCAAGCGTTTGTTATCCTTTCCAAGATTGTGAAAAATCAAATAGGTACTCATCCATCATGATGGTGAAAGTAAGGGAATGGGGAGACATTTTTTCATTTGTATTAATGGCATATCCTAGTCACTCTTAAACATGGAACCCTTCTGCATTTTCATTCAAATAGTTGGACATTCATCTTTTCATCGATTCGATCGCTTTCATGATTCATTTTATTCCTTTGATTCAATTCAAAGAATTGATCATCCTATATTTACATTATGTATGACCTCTATCTCATTGAGTCAATGTTTCCAAGTCACTTGTCATGTGGTTCAATTTTCAAGGGAAGTATTTACCATAGTTTACCTCTACAGTTACCTTACCTTCCTTCAATTTGGTCACATCTAAGTCAGTCCCCTAGTTGTTCCATTATCGAGAATTAATTCAAAGCCACTTTTGTTCCAAGTTTCTTGTTGATGATGGGGGAAACATCATGGCTCTCCTTTGACGAGTCTATTCCTATCGACACAAAAACATCATCTGGGAAATAGTCTTAGAAACAAGTTAAGTACCTTGAAGCCTGAATGCCTCAATGGGAGGTTTCCTCACTTTTGATAGTAGGATTTCATCATTGGCCTTTGATTGGAAGATTCTGTTGATTTTTTACTTCAGTTCATCTATTCACATTCAGAGGAATGTATTAGGTTACCTTGGGAATCATTAACATTAATGGTGATTTCCCTCGTACTTTTTAACGGTATACATCAATGACCAGTAATCGAGTGGTTTCTACCATGTTAGACATCAATAATTCTATTCACGTGGATATAATCATACTATTTTGGATTGGAATGAAGAACCTGAGTGGTTCGGTATTTGCTTGAATATGGGCATATCATCAGGTTGCAATGGAGTATGTTTGAGTCATTTCATGGATCCACATTGTATGGCTGGTGGCTATTCTCAAGTTTGAGTCAGGATGACATGGATCTATGGTGTATATTTCGTATCTATATCCCTATTTGAGTCTTGTTGATCATGGATATATAGTCTTCTATTGGTAGTCATGAATTGGTTATTTTACATGGATCTGCATTGTATTGGTTAGCAGCCATGATTTGACTCAGATAGTTTGTAACTGATCTTATGTCAAGTCTTCACTCACCACTCTTTTTCCTCTAATTATGTCTCATGTCTAGAGAATTATTTCATCTATCAAATCCCTCTAGCTTCATACTTTGGGGGGAATTATGTTACACCCAAAAGTTGTCTGTATGCCCAATCCCGTAAATTTCCCTGGCCAAACCATCTTTTGGAGGATATTTTTTCTCAATCCTAATAGGTTTGATGCATTTTTCCTTATGACATAGAGTGGTATCCTTTCCTGACGCATATTTCCTACTGACAAGGTGTGTCGGTGACACTTGTTACACGAGGAAAAGGAGATATGACACCTCTTGCTATTGCATGAGTGTCAACACTATTTAAATGGAAAAAAGAGAATATTTTGAGAACCTTCTGGATGAAATTCCTCATGGAGGCTTATCCCAACTGCTTGGAGTAGGTGGCCACCATACCCATAGCCTCTAAGGATGATCCCTCACATTCCTCCCAAGAATATCAACCCCTTTGGGCCCTCTTTGGCCTATATATACAATATTCATGAACCATGATAGGGGAGGACCAAGAGAGCACCTTTATGTTGTTGGAATCATTACTGGCATAGGAGGAAAAGAGTGTGTTTTTGTGAGTGAGATTTGTAGATTTTGTAGAACTTGTTGTTGTGAGTCAAAAGGAATTGTGGGAACAAAGATTCAACATCAAGGATTTGGTTTTTGTCTTATTCTCTTATTCGTTTAATACAAATATATGTTCCCCTTTCCCATGAATGATTTATGTTGATCTCAGTTATTCATTGCTTTTCTCCTTAATCATTAGTATAGATCATTGAATTATCTTGTTGCTTTCACTTTTGTATCTTGTTCCTTACATTATTTTGCAGGTACAACTGATCGTAATAGAATTCATAAGGAATGGATCACCTTCTTAGTGAGGTAAGAAAGATTGGCATTCAAGTAGTTTAACAATCTATGGGGATGATGCATTTGTGTGAGTCTTTTGTTCTATATATGCCCCATGTAGACTAGGGAAACAATCATTTTCCGCATCGATTGAGAATTTTTGATAACACTTGGATCTACAACAAATTTTGGATTGATACGCATGTTTCTTTGCTGAACCTGTGGGATTTATACCTTCAAAAATAGAGGACCATCATATTCTGCTCCTTCCTGGAAGGGTCCCTCTCAAAATCAGGCCGAGTCGCTACTCATTTCACCAAGAGACAGATGTTGAGATACTCGTTTGGGACTTACTGAAGCAAGGTATTATTCTCCCTAGTACCAGTTCATATTTTTCACAAGTTCTTCTTGTCTGACAAAAATATGTGTCATTTCCCCTCTACATTGACTTTCAAGCAATTAATCACAACACAATCGAGGAAATGTTTCAAATTCTTGTTTTTGATGAGCTTCATGGTGCTCATTTTTTCTCCAAGTTGGATCTTCGTTCTGGGTAGCACCAAATTTGGGTTCATGAGGATGATATCCCTAAAATGGATTTCCACACACATGACGGACACTATGAGTTTTTTGGCATTCCCTTTGGTGTCACTAATTCTCCTTTCACATTCCAAGCATCGATGAATAAAATATTTTAGCCCTACTTGCAGAAATTCATTTTGTTCTTCTTTGGTAATATCCTCGTCTATAGTAAAACATGGATTGAGCATCTCCAACTTTTGGATCTTGTACTACAAATTTTATGTGACCATCATCTCTATGCCAAACAGTCTAAATGTGTTTTGGGGAAAGAGGAAGTAGAGTATCTGGGGCATATTGTTTCAGCACAAGGGGTTCGCTTGAATCCTACCAAAATATATGACATGAAAAATTGGTTTCATCCTCAGATACACAAGATCCTTCATATTTTTTTGGGATTGACTGGATAGTACCATAGTTTTGTCAAGGATTATGGAAATATTGAAACCCCATTAATAGATCTATTGAAAAATGATGCTTTTACATGGACACATGTTGCTGAGTGTGCATTTGACAAACTGAAAAAAGATATGTGTAACACACCTATTCTATCTATGCCTGATTTTTCAAAACCATTCACTATTGAGAGTGATGCTTGTGACAATGAACTTGGTGTTGTTCTCATTCAATATAAACATCCCATTGTGTTCACCAGAAAATCATTTCCAAGTAAGAATTTAGACGCCTCTACATATGAGAAGCAAATGATGGTTATTTTGCATGCGGTATAGAAGTGGAATCTATACCTATTGAGGAATCATTTTTGCATTAAGACATATCACTAGAGTCTGAAATATTTCCTAGAACAATAGGTGTCATCCCCAACACAACATAAATGGGTTAGAAAACTCATGGGTTATGACTATGAGATAACTTACAAGAATGATTAGGACAATCTTATGGAGGATAATATTTCTCACACATTTAATTACCACGTTTCTCTTTCAGTTATATTTATGCCTATTCCAAATTTGATGCAATTTGTTCAGCAAGGTTATGTCAATGACTCTCCAGTATCTATAATCATCCAATGATTGACCAATAACCCTTCTGATGAACCGCATTACTCTTGGTATGGTGCTTCTTTGAGATACAAGGGTCCTTTTTGTTAAGATTCCATATGCTAAGCTAGATATCATTGGTATTCAATTCAATTTCACAACAATAGCATATGCAGAATCACTGAAAGAAACACAATCACAAGATAGACACATATTTATCTTGGGAAACCCTCTAGGAGAAGAAAACCCAGCAAAAATTCCTATATGTATGTATGTATATGTATCAAAAGTACAGAGATAAAACCCCAAACACATGCTCCTTCTCCTTGCACATATGTATCTCTCTCTCCTATGCACTATACACAAGTGAGTGTGTGTGTTCAAATGAGGAACATGCCTCCTCTATTTGTAGTATATCTTCCAATTGACGTTTTCCCTAACAGGTCGGCCACACAAAACTTACTAGGCCGAATTCACATAGGAAGACACAAAACAATATAATATTATATTTTAGAGGGTTCTATTGACTCAACTTACAATGTGTTATAGCGGATTTCACCACACTAGGTGAATCACACATTGTATGGCCTTCCCTTGTCCCGCTGCAGACTCATTAGCCCCTTTGGACCACTTTA
>LPNX010224169.1:217344-266396 GCA_001517045.1 Pseudotsuga menziesii
TTATCAATAGAAATATCTTTCCCAATATGTAATAGAAATAAACAATATAAAACTAAAGGATCGAACCTCGTACCTTATTCCAGACAGTTGTAGTAGATCCCCGTTGATCTTTCAAATCTTCAGCTTGAATTGTTATAGCACGTCCTCAACAACAAGTAAACAATACAAGCATACTATATTTCATGGTGTTAGATCTATTCTAGCATATATAATTAATAATGTAAAATCATTTGACATATTCCAATGGAAAAAATATTCATTCAAATACACATTACTGGACAGGAAAAGATATTTCTATTGATAAGAATCAGAGATTACAAGTGACAACCTCTGACGGCACGTCTGCGAATCGGAGAAACTGAATCCTCCACTTGGGCCTCCACCACCTCAATCCTCCATCACTTCGATAGCAAGCTTACTAACAAAGGGCAAGCTTGGGAAGAACACAACAGTGCTCTAAGGGACAAAGGGATGCAGACTCAAGCATAAAGTTCTGGCAACAATGGACTATAATTTCGATGCTCTCAATTTTCTCTTATGCTTTCAATGTACCAAGGGGTTCCTTATATAGATTTTCAAAGGGATATTGAAAGGTTGAATCCGTGCGATCTCAAGGCATATGGAAGGCCAGGAGTCATATGAGTCGGATCCAAGTCAAGGAAAACTCCAAAATGTTTTGGACTAAGCACACATCCCGATGTACGCGACTATCGAGGGAATACCCGCGTATGTACGCGGTTATCGGGGAAAAAGCCGCATATATCAATATTCTAATGTTTTTGGGGATGATCAAGGTAACATCAAAAGATATAAAGTGGTCCAAAGGGGTTAATGAGTCTGCAGCGGGACAAGGGAAGGCCATACAATGTGTGATTCACCTAGTGTGGTGAAATCCGCTATAACACAATGGAGGTTATACCTCATGACTCTATGATGACCAAATATAATAACAACATCCCGACGGAGGAATAAAACATCTCCTGTAGGTTACAACAATAAAATACTTTTAGAATATTCTTTGAAGTTACAATATTTCAACACTCTCCCTTAACAAGAAGGGTATTTATTAACAACAACAACATCAGCTGTAGGTGCAAGGAGAGAGAACATATCCAACATCATCAAGGTTATACAAGTATATGCCATCGAAAGTTTTCTTCAACAATCATCAGCAATTGGAACAGTTACTGGAACATCTTCTACAGCACTAAGTTTTCATCTTTGATCTTCATCTTCTGCAACACTCAATCACTCGATCATCTGCAGCAACACTTGATCTTTCGATCAGTAACATCATCGTCTATAGAAATACTTGATATTTCGATCAGCAACATCATCATCTACAACAATACTTTATCTTTCAATCAGAAAAATTATCATTAGCAGTAAGATAATATGCAACACACATGATCAACCCCTATCACTTAAGGACATAATTCCAAGGATGATTCAATCCATACATGATCCAATTACAGGATGATCAATACCTATCACTTTAGTACATAATAGAATAGATTTTCCAAAATGATATATATTTATTATTGAATGATGTCCTTTACAATATTATAATACAGACTTTATAAAAATCAAGGATCACCATTAAATGGTGTGACCTATCAAGCTAGCCTTAATTAATGATTACTAACTAACTAGGTTTTACAAACTATTTAGTTTTATTACAAGTGAGTCCCTCTCTAGAATACTTCTTCCATGAAGTATTGGTAAGGATGGGTGACGTGAACAAAAATATTCATTCTCCCATGTATCTTCGTCATCTGGTAAGTTTCTCCACTTGATAAGGTATTCCTTGACTGATCTAGAGCGAAATGTTCTGGTTTTAATTTCCAAAATGCATTCTGGTTTGAGCACTAATTTTCCTTCATCATATAACATAGGCAATTCGGTTTGTATGTGAGTGGTTGACCCTAATTTATTCTTTAGGAATGACACATGGAAGACGTCATGTATTTTTCCCTTATTTGGGATGTCTAGAGCATAGGCCACTTGTCCCACTCTCTTTCAAAATTGATATGGCCCACAGAACTTGGTTGCAAGTTTATGATTTTTGGGATTTTTTAGTGAAGTTTTTTGTATGGTTGAAGGCGAAAAAACACCCAATCACCCACTTCAAACTCTCGATCGGTTCTTTTTTAGTCTTCTTGTTGTTTCATGTGGTTTCTTGCTTGTTCTATATGGTCCTTCAAAATGCGGATGACCTCATTGAATGTTGCTAGGTAATCTCTTGCTTCTAGAAATTTGAAAATGTTGATGACGTATTCTCTTATTGTAGGAGGTGGGTATCCATATAAGGCTTCAAAAGGTGAGATTTTTGTAGATGTATGATTTGTACTATTGTACCACCATTCTGCAAGGTGTAGCCTTTGTACCCATTGATTTTGTCGGTCGTTCACAAAATTACTCATGTATCTTTCAAGGAATTTGTTTACTACTTTTGTTTGTCCATTTGTTTGGGGGTAGTACAAGGTACTCATAGTTAGTGAAGTCCCAACTTGGTGGAACAATTCCTTCCAGAAGTTGTTGGTAAATTTAGGGTCCTTGTCACTAACAATAACATTGGGAAACCCATGGAGCTTAAATATATTATTTACATAACTATATGTGACTTAGATTGCTTTTGATTTGGATGAAATACTAATGAAATGAGCATATTTTGTTAATCTATCGAATACTACAAATATACTATCCTTTCCTTCTGATGTAGGAAGGCTGGTGATAAAATCCATGGATACCTCAGACCATTTTTGGGTTGTAATATGAAAAGGTTGTAGGAGACCGGGAGGAGCCACCGTCTCGAATTTACTTCTTTGACACGTATCACATTCAACCACATATTTTTGGATATTAGTCTTCATTCCCTTCCAAGATAAGGATTGGAGGATATCGTGGTATGTTTTAAAGAAACCAACATGGTCTATTGTTGGGGAGTCATGTTTCTCTTTTAGGACTTGAGTTTTGAATTTTGATGAACTGGGTAAATATATTCTTTGTTTGTGCCATAGTATGTATTTTTCCCATGAAGATTTGTATTTTGTTTCTTTGTTGTTTTCAACTGCTTCAATTAGCTTCCTTGTCTCTAGGTCTTTCACATACTCACTTTTGGACTTCTGAAATCCATTCAGGAACAACTATGGATATGGTACATAGGGAGGTATCACTTTCATGTTTTCTTGATAATATGTCTGCAACTGTATTCTCTTTTCCCTTTTTATAAAAAATGTTGAAATCAAATACTTGGATTTTGCTTACCCATTTCTGTTCTTTGGGAGAGAGATATTTTTGAGTTAAAAAATATTTCAAGCTATTGTGGTTTGTTTTAACAAGAAATTTTTTCCCCTAACAAATATTGCTTCCATTTAACAAGGGCATGCATTATTGCCAACATTTCCTTGTCGTATGTTGATTTTGTTTGCTCACTTGGTTTAAAATTTCAGCTTTCCAAGGAAATGGGGTGTTTATCTTGCATGAGAAAAACTCTTGAGCTTGTCCCTAAAGCATCACACTCAAGTATGACTGTCTTTGTTAAATCAGGAGCTGCTAACACTGGTGTGGAGGTCATTAGGGTTTTGAATTGTTCAAAACAAGTTTCGCGTGAAGGGTGAAGTTATGGTGAGGAGCAGCGTGAGATGTGAAGCAATGTGGAAGCAACGGAGGGTGAAGCTGCATGAAAGCATCGTGGGATGTGAACTAGCATGGAAGCAACGTGGAAGTAGACAGAGGCGGCAATGTGAAGCAACGTGGGATGAGAGGAACGTGGAGAAGACAAAGGTGGTGATGTGAAGCAGTGTGGGATGAGACCAGTGTAGAAGTGAGAAATCACTGAAGTGTTGATGGAGGTAGGGGAAGAGCAGCTTGGGAGGATTAGGGAGGTGGAAGGTAGAAACTGAGGATGAGCAGGCTCTAATAACAACTTGGAATAGATTTTCCAAAATGATATATATTTATTATTGAATGATGTCCTTTACAATATTATAATATAGCCTTTATACAAATAAAAGGTCACCATTAAATGGTGTGACCTATCAAGAGGGAATTAATTAATGATTACTAAATAACTAGGTTTTACTAACTATTTAGTTTTATTACACATAAGTCCAAGGATGATGCAATCCTCACCTGATCCAATTATGGGATGATCAAACCCTATCACTTTAGGACATAGGTCCAAGGAGGATGCAATCCTCACGCCTCACGAAGAAAAAAGTACATGGATCAAATTATGGGATTATCAATCCCTATCACTTTAGGACATAAGTCTAAGGATGATGCAAACACCGCACCTCATGAAGACAAAATTCTATAGATCCAATTATGGGATGATCAATCCTATCACTTTAGGACATAAGTCCAAGGATGATGCAATCCTACCACAACACAGAGACAAAGGTATGTGGATCAGTTTAGGACTAATTTACAGGGATGATACAATCCCACTACAACATCATCAACCTTCTCCCCCTTTTATGGAGGGTCTACATCATCATTGTTACTCCTTACGATGAAAGTATAGAAAATCATCAACCTACTCCCCCTTTTTAGGATGGTCTACATCATCACTGTTCCTCCTTAGGAGGAAACTATACAACATCATCATCATTGTTCCTCCTTACGAGGAAGGTCTACAACATCATCATCGTTGTTCCTCCTTACGAGAAAGGTCTACAACATAATCATCATTGTTCCTCCTTATGAGTAAGGTCTACAACATCATCATCACCGTTCCTCCTTACGAGGAAGGTTTTTTTGAACCACACCAAGCTTATCATGGAAGTATTCAAACTTTACTCAAGGAGAAGGATTGGTCAATACATTAGCAACTTGCTCATCGGTAATCACATAATGGAGCTTTATAGCTCCCTTCTGTACCATATCTTGTATGTAAAAAATATCGTATTTCAATGTGTATCAACTTTTCATGGAACACTGGGTTCTCCATCATATTTATACAACTCTAGTTGTCACATAGAATCATTGTGGTATACAACTCCATGTGAAATAGACCTGACATCAACTTCCTAAGCCATATGGATTCACAACTATCAAAACAAGTTGCTGTATACTTTGCTTCAGCTATGTTGAGAGAAACATAGGACTACTTCCTACTACACCATGATATCATGGCAGATCCTAGATAATAACATCCACCTGAGATGTTCTTCCTGTCTGAGGCACTTCTAGCCCAATCTGCATCTATATAACCATACAATTTGTATTTATGATCTCCAACATAGTATAGACCAAATTCCATCCTACCTTTTAGGTACCTCATCACATGATTTGCAGCTATCAGTTGAACATGTCTAGGTTTTATCGAGATACTAACTCAGTGTGTTCACAACAAAGCATATGTCTAGCCTGGTATTCGTCAGATACATAAACAACCCAATAATATATCTATACTGAGTCACATCCACTAACTCTTATGATTCCTCGGATAACAAGTTCAGGTTGGTATCCATGGGTGTGTCCATGGATTTACAATCCAACATATCAAAAAAATTTAATATTTCCACAACATACTTTCCCGAGCTTCTTCGACGAGCTTCTTCTTGCACTCTACAATCTAATTCTCATTTCCTATCGGAAATCAGTCATCCACATACAACAATAATATGATAGGTTCATCATCCATAACCTTAAAGTAAAGGTTAGGGTCGAATTTACTTTTGGTAAATCCCAATCTTGTCAAGGAGCTATATATCCTTCCATACCAATCTCTAGGAGCTTTCTTCATACCATACAAAGCCTTCTTCAACTTACATATGTTATTCCATTTGTCTTCAACTTCAAATCCTGGTGGTTGTTCTATTTACACTTATTCCTCAATAACACCATTCAGGAAGGTTGTATTCACATCAATCTGGTGTAAACTCCACTTCATCATGGATGCAAGTGCCATTATGGTTCTGATGGAAGTGTACCTTGCTATTGGCGCAAATGTCTCTTCATAATCAATTCCCTCTTTCTGAGAGAATCCTCTAGCCACAAACCTTTCCTTGTATTTCTCAATACTTCCATTAGCTTCATGATTTATCTTATAGATCCACTTGGAAGATACCACACTCTTCCCTTTTGGTTTGGGAACTATATCCCAAACATCATTCTTCATTATTTATTGGTATTCTTCCATCATTACTTCTACCCATTCTTTCTTCCATACAACTTCTTCATAATTGGTAGGATCTTGATATACAAGATCACACATCAAACCTGCATAACTGGAGAATGGATTTGATCTCTTGCTTACTCATGTGGAGCCTTCTAGAGCTCCACACATCTCTGCATCTTGTATAATTTCTCTTACCCAATCATGTTTTCTCTTTCGTGATATATTCATAGTGGGAGGTTCTTGAGTTTCTTGCATATCATGGTCCTCTGATGTTTCATTTTCAAGAGAGGGTGCAACTACTACATTCCTAGGAGGTACATATTCTTCATATACTTATTCATGTTGGCACTTTTTGGATCTCTTGAGAGTTGCTTATTCATCAAATGTCACATCCCTATTAATATACATGTGATGGAATCCTAGAATGTATATTCTAAAGGCTTTGGAGACCGTCCAACAAATATTCCCTTCTTTACAGAAGGGTCAAACTTGGTTCTCTTTTCTTTTTGAATGTGAAAATATACTGGGAAACCAAATATATTGAGATGGATAACTTCAGGATTATTTCCTGTGACCATTTCTTAGGGAGTCTTGAATCCAAGGGCACTATGGGATAATCTATTATGTACATAAATTGATGTTTGTGCTGCTTCATCCCATAGATGCATAGGAATATCTTGATCATGTATCATTGTCTTCCCTGCTTTCATAATGGTCCTATTCTTTCTTTCTACAACACCATTGTGTTGAGGATTGTAGGGAGGGGTTAGTTCCCTCTTGATTCCAAATTCTTTAGAAAATGATTCAAACTCTTTTAAATTATATTCTCCACCATTGTTTGTTCTGATTATTTTGATTCTTCTTTCTAAATGATTCTCATTAGCACTCGGAATTACACCCTAGGTTGTAGAGGGTAAGCCCAAAGGTAACAACAAAACCACTTTAGGAAAGGAGATCTGGATTCTACCTTTCCAGAGGGATCTCTCACGGATTTATATTAGAGCCAGAATTAGAGATAAAACAAATTTAGATTTAGAAAGGGTTGAAACAAGGAAAGCACAATTGGGCTATGGATTCACAAATTATAGATGGATTACAAAATAGTTTGCAGGAGAAGATACACATAGGAAAGTTAGCACTCGGTTACAGTCAAATAGTTGTTTGTCTGGTGATAAAGAGAGAACATGGACAATCCATCAACACAGAGCATCTACATGATGAATTCTGCATCAATTTTGGAGGGAAATCTTTAATGAATACCTGAAAACAATATTCAGAGCATACAAGATAAATTATGAGCTATTATACACTTATTCCAGGCATGAATAAGACATAATGGAAAGATGAATAAGGAGACATGCATAGAGGAAATACAGTAACCGACTATAAGATATGAATCACACATGAATATCTGCAACAACATCAGGCATTCGGCTCTGCAAATTTATTAGAAAAAAACCTCAATAAATCATAACAGAAAATTCTCATGGGTTCTAACCCTGTTTCCCTCTATGGAGGGCATATTTAAAGCTTCTTAGACCCCAGAGACCAACCTCAAAACAGGGCCCAAAAACAGTTTTAGTATAATGATGAAAATCATAACAAACAATGATCTGGTAGATCTGCCATTATCATGAAATCAAATAGAAAACATGCACATGAGTGCGTATGATGAATTAGTTGAAGAGTTTTGACAGCAGGGATACTGAAAACGACCCTTCATAGGGTTTCTGCCATGGCATGCAGTGTTTTTTCTCCATCTCTGTAATTTACCAACACAAATCATTTTAGACCCTATATTTGGCAGATATCAGAAATCAAAACTTCAGCTTTTCACACCCAAATCCTTATACTTTCCACTTTTCGATCCCAGATAGCAAAAATAATAAATCAAGACTCTGGCTCCTTGAGACCGAAACTTTTCCTTTTATGGATTCCGAATTTTACGTCCTGCGCTTCTTGTGTCGTATATTTATGTGGAAACATTTCTTAACCATCGAATCTAGACTGCGGAGGGCAGAAGTCGGATTTAACACATTTTTTTAATCAAAGCTTAACCTGTTCCAAACTTCTGTTCCTGATTTTCCTTGGACAAAAATGAATTTTAGCCTTTGATTTCCTACGCTGAGCATCCTGACCATCCATTTCTCTGGGAATCCCCCTTCCAACACCAGCAAAACTTCATCAATGATATTAAGGGTTAGATGATATAAAAATTTATAAGCCTGATTCTCTTTTTAATGGACAAACCCTTCACTAAATAGTTAGCCCAGAAATGTTTCTAACAACTGGCTCCAACTCATGATGATATCCCCCCTATGAGGTAGCAAAGAACCCAGTAGACCATGTGCCAAATCCATTGGGCAGCTCTAGGATTGCAGACTTCAAACTTTTTACTTTTATGTGTTTTAATTGTAAGTGAAAATGAAATAAAACTAAAAACATGGTCACCCCTTCAAATATTAGGGCCTTCTCTTCAGGCTTCAAATCTTATGGCTTCAGCATATGTACTATTAGAAATGTAAAGAAAGAAAAATATATACAACTATGATGTAAAAATTACCTCCTCTTTCAAGACAAATAATGCTTAAGATACCTCCCATTCAGTGGACCTCCTTCCAGCTGAGATCCATCATGATGATGTAGAATAAATGTGTTATCTCCTTTGTATGTTGATATGATGTAGGGGAATACCCACATGTGATCAAATTTTCCATGTTTATCTTCTCTAGGAGCATCCCACTTCAAGACCAAATCCTCAATCTGGAACTTTTCTTCTTTTACCTTTCTGCCAAAAGTTTTCTTCATTATTTCTTGATGTAACTGTAATTTATCATATGCTATGTCCTTTACTTCATTTAATTCTATGATCTGGTTAATCCTTCTTTGCATATGGTTGGGTTCATCCTGCTGCTCATGCAATAGTTTCATGATTGGTACACCAAAGGATGATGGAAAAACCACCTCAGTTCCATATACCAGTTGGAATGGTGACATCCCAATTTCACTTTTAGTGTTGATTTTGTCATCCCATAAAGCATATATTAGCTTTGTATGCCAGACCCTTTTGTTATCCTTCAACAACTTCTTAATGATTCTTACTAGGATTTTTTTTAAGGATTCATCCAACCCATTTCCCTATGGGTAATATATAATATAATGATTTAGCTTAATATGATACTTGTGACAGAAGTTTACCATTTTCTTGGACTTGAAAGTAGGAGCATTATCTTTTACAATCCTTATGGGACAACCAAACTTGGATAAAATATTATCTTCAAGGAAACCCATTATTACTTCATATGTGGCCTTTCTTGTAGGAATTTCCTAAATCCACTTAGTGAAGTAGTCAGTAGCTATCAAGATCCATCCGTGCTGACCTGAGGAGTTAGAATTTATTTCTCCAATAAAGACCAGTCCCCACTGCTGAAAGGGTTCTTCTACTGATATGGTATTTAAAGGAAGTGAGACCACCTTTCTTTTGCCATCAAATACCTGACAATGGTGGCAGGGAGTATTTTCCTTGTAGGAATTTGAGAACATTGAAGGCCAGTAAAAAAGGTCCCTCAAAATTTTGTTTGCACTCACCTTCCATGAATGATGTCTACCAAAGTATCCCTTGTGAAATTATGTCATTGTCTATTTAGCTTCATTCTCCAAGAGGTTTTTTAGTAGAACACCACTAGGGTCTTTCCAATAGAGGTATTTGTTCAAAATACAGAACTTAGCATACTTTAGCTTTACTGATATTTCCCTTGTGATGCTCAATCTCGTAGGAGACTGTAAACTCTGCAATACATATACAATGTCAGAATACCAAGGAGATACAGAGAAATCGAGCATTACCTACACCTTTGTATCATGCGGATTGGAATGACTGTTTATAAAATTAAGTTTTAAGGCTTCACAATTTGAGTTAGTCATCATATTAGCAAGCCCCTGCCCTTTTATCAATGTAACAACACAACAATCAACTTTTCCCTCTTTCCTTCTGGGTCTGGTGGTGTAAGGATGTCCTTTTCTACATTACTAGGAACATAGGAAATGATGTGTGACCAAATAATGTAAACCACAAAAATATTTTAAAGACTTGACTAAAGCATATTCTTGTTTCTCCATGATATCATACTTCAATTTCCCTTCCCTCAACACCTTACTGAAAAAGGCTATAGGTTTCTCAACACCTTGACTATTCTTTTGTAACAGTACTATAGCAATGGTGTGGTTAGAAGCATAAGAGAAAATAAAAAATCTTTGGTAAAGTGTGGGCTTACCAAAACATGTGCCTCTGTCATGGTTTTCTTGATGTCTCTAAAAGTCCTCCTTTCCTCTATGGTCCATTTGATCTCATGTTCTTTCTTTAACATGTTAGTGATGTTCATCAAAATTTCAGCAATATAGGAATGAATCTTCTCAGAAAGTTTACTTGCCCAGTGAAATATTGTACTTCCTTTTTGCCTCTGGGCTCTTCAACCTTCATGACAGCACAAATCCTTGTTGGTTCAATCTTTATGCCATCCTTATAAATGATGTGTCCCAGCAGCTTTCCCTCCTCCAATGCAAAGTTTGACATTCTGGGATTCAACGATATTCCATACCTTCTGCATTTTAGGCAAAAAATTTCCAAGTGTTTGAGATGCTCTCTGTCAGACCTTGAATATATTGTAATGTCATCCATGCTATCAAGGCTTTTAATTCCTTGAATTTTATGAATACTTC
Source organism: Pseudotsuga menziesii (assembly GCA_001517045.1). Taxonomy (NCBI): domain Eukaryota; kingdom Viridiplantae; phylum Streptophyta; class Pinopsida; order Pinales; family Pinaceae; genus Pseudotsuga; species Pseudotsuga menziesii. Next base: position 228,191 of record LPNX010224169.1, read on the forward strand.
ATCCTTTTTTTTCAATAAATATATCCATGTCTTTCTTGAATAGTCATCAATAAATGTAACAAAATATTCATAACCACTCAAATATGTGGAGGGAATTGGACCGCATACATCTGAATTAATTAATTCCAATGTACCTTTAATATTTGTTTCACTCTTCGAAAATTTATTCTTGATATTCTTTCCTCTTACACATCCTTTGCAAGTTCCTTCATGATCGATCTTCAAATCTGGTAAACTTGTTACTACTTTTCGCACATGGGGTAGTGCTTTGTAGTTTATGTGAGAAAGCCTCCTATTCCATAAATTGGGCTAGTAATCTCATGAAAAAGGGTTGTTTCTAAATGTTCCTTGAGTTTATATAATCCTCCTTCTTCTTCACCTATGACAACAACATCTTCAATTGATTTTCCTTTGGGCCACATAAGCACTTGTCCATCTATAAATGCAAACCTATATCATTTTTTATCTAATGTTGATATAGAAAGTAAGTTATTCTGAAAACCTGTTACATATAAGACTTCCTTCATCTTCATGGGAGTTCTCGAATAAAGCTTGTATCTTGCTTCACCAATACCTTTGATAGGATATTGCTAGTCATCTCCTAATGATACTTTCTAAGGAGATTTCTTCTCTTCAAGTTTTGACAGAGTTTTCTTTTTTCTTGTCGTGTACTTTGAAGCACCAATATCAATAAGCCATGTATCTTTTTCCAAGTGTCATAGACCCAGAGAATGCAGATAATAATATATACTGTTCTGCATATTCTTATTTTGCATGTTTTCTTTGAGGTCTCTCTTCCTCTTATTCTTCATCTTCATCTAGGTTTACAATATGTCTTTTTTTGTTCTTCTTGTATTCTTCTTTATTCAATGGACAATTTCTAGAAATGTGTCCTATCTTGTGACAATGGAAACATTGAAAGTTGGAGTAGTATTTCCTCTGATTATTTCCTCTTGTCCTTTGGAACATCTTGGGAGGTTGGGACTCCTTGTGTATTTCCTTCTTGAAGTTGGATTGACTTCTTCCTCTTTTGGTATGGGTGGCTAGGTGTTACGGAGAGAAATTCCTATGGCTTGGGTACCACAACAGACAACTTGACTCCAGAAATCAATCCTTTCCAATATGAAAGAGAAAGAAAATATCTAACACTAAAGGATCAGACCTTGTACCTTATTCCGGACGGTTGAAGTAGATCCCCGTTGAGCTTTCCAACTTCATCTTGAATTGATGAATCACTTCCTCAACAACAAGTAAACAGGACAAGCATACTATATATTGGTGTTAGATCTACTCTAGCATATATAATCAACAATGTATAAGCATTTGAAATCATCCATGGATAAAATATTCATTCAAACATACATTATTGGACAGGAAAAGATATTTCTATTAATCTATTAATATAAAATAAGAGATTACAATGAATACAACATTTGTCGGCATGTTTGCGAATCGAAGAAACTGAATCCCCCACTTGGGCCTCCACCACCTCAATCCTCCATCTCTCAATAGCAAGCTCACAAGAAAAAGGCAAGCTTGGGAAGAACACAAAAGTGCTCCAAGGGACAAAGGGATGCAAACTCAAGCACAAGTTCCGGCAACAATGGACTATAGTTTCTTTTCTCTCAATTCTCTTATGCCTTCAATGTATCCAAAGGGTTCCTTATAAGCTTTCAATGGGGTAATTAAAGGTTGAATCTGTGCGATCTCAAGGCATATGGAAGGCCAAGAGACAAATGAGTCGAATCCATGTCAAGGAAAACTCCAAAAGGATTTGGATTTTGTACACATCCCAATGTACGCGGTTTTAGAGGTCAAAACCATGTATATACGCGATAAGGGGTTTACAAGTCACATGTATCAATTTTCACATATTTATAGGGATGGTCTAGAAAACATCAAAGGACAAAAAATGGTCCAAGGGGTCTAAGCAGTCTGCAGAGGGACAGGGGAAGGCCATACAAGTGTGATTCACCTGGTGTGGTAAAATCAGCTATAAAAGATGCCCCCTAATGTGTGAGGTCAGAGGGGTCATACGATCGCTGAAACACATTATAAGTCCATCCCAGAAGTGGAGTGATGAAGAATCCCAAATGGAAGACTAGCCACCCAATCAGCATAGTACAATGATACAACTCTGCACATAACTGCAAATACATATAGCCATCCAGATACATAACAGTACAATGGCCATGAATAGGCATGATACACAATATCACATAAGTAGTCATCACCACGTACAATATACATAGATCAGAATCTCCATGATGAAGATATACAAAGGATCATGATCTCCATAATAGCTAGAAATGTCTGACATATACTGGAATCCAGTCTTGAGATCTGAAATCTCATGAACGCTAGCATGATCAAGGAGGTAGAATATAAGAGATGCCACCAATCTGGAATGTCTTCTACACAAACCGCTACGAGTACAAGTCCTACTATGTGAATAGAGGTGTTGAGGTCGAACACAGTAGTCCATCGTCTGATTACCGGTCATTGATGTATACCGTTAACAGACGTGAGATCACCCACCGATAATGATAATGGGAATCAAGGTACTAGAGTGCAAACTAACAAGTGTGAATAGATGTGTTGAGGTCGAACACTTGAGAGGATCCATCGATCAGGGGACATTAATGTATTCCCAAAAACTGTCGATGGCAATAGAACCTGCCACTGATGACTACAAGTCTCAAGACACTAAAAAATGACTCTAGATTCCAATCCCAGAATAAATGATCTGAAGTCGATGGGATGAAATCCGCTAGAAGGAGGGCATTAAGGCATCCCCCATCATCCAACATGAGGTACTCAACAAATTTGTATAGTGTGGAAGGACTCGATCATAAGGTGCATGAACCAGTAACTGTACCAGGAATGGTCGACATGAAAAGTCAAGATAACTGAGGAATGACCGACTCAGGTTTCAACTTGCTTCGAACAAGAGCATAATGATGAATGGAAACTGAATAAAGGCAGCATAGACTCAATATACAAAACTCGGACATCTCTGCAACACACGAGGCATTGACAGAGGCTCCATGGGGACTGGAAGCTTAACCTGTCGGTGGAGATAAACTCAGATAAATGATTACATATCCTAAATTCAAACTATAAACCCAACCAATGGATGTGATATACGGTGTTCTGTTCGAAGGTGACATGACTCGACTGCTGCCAAAAGATAACATCTTTCCTTGTTCAGCTTTTTGGTTTTTTAAATTTTTTTGGACTTTTTCAAATATTTAAAAATCTTGAAAAAGAATAAAATGGCTTTATAGTTACAAAGTAGGAGGAGACGAGTGTCATATGGGAAAACAAACTAGTTCCAAGCAGTGGAACATACCTATGCTCAATGCAAGGATACATGTATAGGATAGCGACACTCGAGCGAAAGTTCCCTCCCGGTAAAAATAGGGAATCAAGCTGCAAAGGATATATAAAATGGCTCTACATGGCTAGACATGAGACAAGCTCGGGATATATGGCTGAAAATCAATTTCAGCGAAGCCAGCATAAGGCTCAATAACGTAGTCAAAGCTCATGATAATGCAATTACAACTTGACATAAGGGAGTCCTGAGGGAAATAGGCCAACAAAAGATCAAGAGGAGTATGAGGCTCTTGAGAAATGTCATGGTAATACTATATAATGGACTCCCACACGCTAAGGGATAAAATGTCGGCATGGGCACCAAATGCAAACAAGGCGCTAACTAGGGTACCCATGTAAGGTCAAGCTCTACCACTCATATCATGCCACTTCTAAAATAACAAGAAGGTTCTGTGACATAATAGAGTGGGTTCGTTCCTAAGGCTATAATGAAATGGTCATAAGGTCATGCAAAATGAAAATGGTGGTGAAACCTAACCTATATGCTAGTTTAGACATGATACCTGAAATCGGCACGAACGGGTCAATACAACGGCTAAAACAACGCTAAAAAAGGTCTCCTACATCATAAATTAGTCCAAAAATGGTCCAAAGGGATTAGAAACGGTCCAAACTATAGGAAAGGGGGTAAAAATTTTCAAAAATTTGAAAAATTTCTATAAATAGTAAAAAATTCTAAACATTATAAAACATTTGAAATTTTCACCCATTTGAGCTCAAAACTTCAACAGCGAATTCCAGGAGATCTAGCCGATGGAATCCACTACCGTTTTTTCCAGGTACTTACCCATTCTCTACTCTTTCATTTTGATGCAAATTTTGTCAAATTCCATGGTGTATTTAGCATTCTAGGCCATTCTAAGATGTGCGCCATGACCCACGCAGAAATCAAGGGTTTTTCCGTGTATAGGGCTGGATATACGCAGAAAATGCCCTCAAAGTCATGTACATATGCTGATGTTTAGCAAATAGTCACGTATGCGGCTGTGATCAAGGATTTTCAAGTATTCTAATGGAAAAAACTCAAATTTTATGTTCAGGATGGTCCTAAAATGGAGAGAACGTGAACATGGTGATGTAGAAGAAGCAATAAGGGCAGATCTAATGGCTCAACAAGCGTTACGTGCATGTGGGATTTACAAATTTTGGTGTCTTGGTGGCTTAAGATCCAAACTAGGACTATTGTAGATGTTGGTGGACTACTGGGATCCAGACTCAGAGTCGTTCTAGATAGAAGGGATGTCCCTCACCATAGAAGTGGAGGACACATACTTTATTATTGGACTTTCTCGATGGGGGGAAGTAGTGAAACTACGCTCTCGTGGGATCGGAGGTGGCTTGAATATAGATGAGTACATTGCGGTGTACTGCTATCTGAACATGAAGAAGGTGGGGAGTCAGATCCCAACTAACTCCATACAAGTGCTGGGCCTAAAGGCCATCCTACTGACACTGGGCAGGATAGCAGGCTTAGCTTCACTCCATTAGGCCTCGTGACCTCTGATGTTCTATGCAGTGGAGTGCACGAGACCCATGGTATACGATTAGAGCACTACGCTACTGGGAAACATGAAACACCAGCTCAGTGAGTGCAGGATGGGCAGAGTGTGAAACTTTGGTTTCAGCAGCATACTGAGCACGTTTTTCTTTGAGCGTGTTCCAGGATTGAGCCCTAGAGTCGATGTTCCTCTACACGGGGTTCGAGATCTGGCCCAACGACGTTGGGCAGATGTGATGTGCAGATTGGGTGGAGGTAGGGTGTCCAACCCCTATCCAGCTGATTTCTTTCCATGGTGGCGACGATAGATAGTTGCCATCGATGACTACCCGTAAGCGGGGATATATTTCCGGGGAGACCCGAACATGTCGCTACCACCAAGATCGGCATACTGTGACATTGGTAACGAATCTCGACCCTCTTTTTAAAAATTTTGAGTTATTTAATTTTTTTGTGTTTTCTGATTATGTGGAATCAAAAGACATGTTTTTGGGTGACAATACATAGTGACATCTACCATATGCATGTAGATGTGGGACCACAGTGGCCTGAAGGCTTCCCTCGTCATAGACGGAGGGGAAGAGGAGACGATATCATGGGTGTGGATGCGGAGCAGATGCTCCAAAGCATTCATACCAACTTCATGAGACTGACACATAGAGTTCCCATGGCGCAAGTCGAGGAATTTCCTAAGGCCATGCAGCGCCAGGTGGTGGGTGTACCACGAGCATGGGTACGGTTATTTAGACGGCTAGCTAGAGCTGTAGTGACATTCCATGATCACAACCCCCCACCTCCTCCACAATCTTAGATACCTGGGAGTGATACATTTTGTAATATCGTGTATTTATATTTGGGTGGCTCGAGAGCCCCATTTTTGTATTATGACACTATGTATTATCACATTTTGGATGTTTATAAAAACTTTTATGATGATCGATATATTTATTTACATGTGTAAAAATTTATGTTTGTGATGAGCTTATTGTGTATGAAACAAATTCCAATCTAACACGTAGTTAGCATATGAGTCAGCATCTTGATTATTAATTCTTAGGACATGTATGTATGTTATATTGTGAAATTGCTGTTCTAATAATCTCACACGTAAGAATCTTCTTAATAATGTCGGATCTCTAACGTGGTACAAACCATTAAGCTGTGACACTACTAACTCCGAATCAAGATGTACCTCAAGAGAGAGAATGTCATGTAAAATGGCATCCTGTAGAAGCTCAATAACTACACTATAGTCAGCAACATTGTTGGAAGATGGCCGTAAACATACGCCTCCTGAAGATAATACCTGACCCATAGGAGTATAAATCACTCAAGCAGCAGAGGATGAGTGTTGAGTGTGATGGCTCACACCATCTGTGAATCCTATGAAGGTGGAAGATTCCATTGACATCTGCCAAAATAAACAGAAACTAATCACAAACCCAATCACCATAAGAAAAAGACCTACCTATGCAAAACTGTACAATAATATACAATAACCAGGCTTGGCTGAAAATCATGCATAGTACTTTTTGAGATAGAGCCCATTTCTAGGCTCTGCCAAGGCCGTACCCTCATAATCCACTAGCTCATAAGCGCCCTTCTCTAACACACATTTGACGATGTAAGGACCACGCAACATGGGGTTAAACTTTCCTACCCCCAAGGGTTCTTTTGGATAATCCCACAAAAGGACCAAGTCTCCCTCACTAAACCTCCTTGGACAGAAAGACTTATCGTACTAGACCTTAACGCGACGCTTATTTACTTCTAGAGCCACCAAGGCATCTCGACGCTGCTCATCAAGTTGCTCAAGGTGGACCAAACGCTCCTCCAATGGTGAAGTGTCTAGTAAGAGTTCTATGGCTAGCTTCAAAGAAGGAATCTCGCACTCAATTTGCAATACCAACTCCACTCCATGTACAAGTTGATATGGAGAAAAACCCGTGGCAGTCTTAACAGTGGTTCTATAAGCCCACAAGGTAGGATATAACATAATGTGCCAATTCGTCTTGCTTTGTGTGATGGTTCATTAGAGAATGGATTTGAGTGATTTTTTCAGTACTTCTACCTATCCATTCGCTTGAGGGTAGTAAGAGGAGGAATGCTCTTGATTATACCCTAACTTTGATGCCAACTCTTCCATCATACGATTCTGAAAGTGCGAGCCATGGTCAGTGAGAAGCTCATTCGGAATACCGAACCGATTAATAATCTGGTTGAATACGAAGTGCGTGGCTATCTCACTGTCAGATTTAACTATAGGTATAGCCTCAGCCCATTTCGTGAAGTAGTCAATAGCCACTATGATATGATGATGCCCCCCAGCTGAAGCTACATTGCAATCCATAAAATCAAGCCCCGACTTAGTGAAAGGACCGGCGGTGATGATGGGATGTAATGGGGCAGGTTTCGAGCGCATATTACGTGAAAACACCTGGCAAGGATGGAACCTCTTGACTGCATCTACACAATCCTTAAAGATCGACGGCCAGAAATAACCCGCTCTTAATCTTTTTTGGGCTGTCGAAAGCCCAGATAAATGACCACCACACGCCCCTCCATGGCAATCATTCAGCACTACCTCAGCATCTTCATGAGTTAAATAATGACGTAAAATGGAATCTACCCCGGTGGTACAAAGTGTTATCCACTATGAGGTAATTCTTGGATACGTGACGTAATCGTCGTCGTTCATCCCGTGAGAGGTGAGTAGGGACCTTCAATGTTTGTAAATATATAATAATATCCCCATACCATGGGTCCAAAGTTGAGATTAAGAAGATGTGCTCATCGATAAATGTATCTTCACAAACCAACTCCTCGGCCTCCCTTGGGAAATACGATATAAGCTCCACAAAAATTAACAATTTCTTCGATTTTGCTGAAACAAACTCGAGATCAAATTCTTGCAGGATGACAATCCATTTATTATATTTTCCCCCAATCATTCTTCGAGTGAGAATGAATTGAAATGGAGTAACATGGGCTACAACCAAGGTCTAACGAAGGAGAATATAATGTCTCAACCGTTGAACCACATGTACGGTAGCTAAGGAAAGCTTCTCAACATGGGAATAACGAGTCTCTATGTCAATAAGATTCTGGCTCAGATAGTATATGACATGCTCTTGGATCTCCTCATCCTCTTGAACCAAAACCATACCAATCGTCTCCATGGACGCGACCACATAAAGTAGAAAATCACGGCTATAGTCTAGTGGACTAATCACCGGGGCTGATGCTAGGGCTCACTTAAGCACATAGAAGGACTCCTGGGCTCACTCATCCCAACAAAATGTGGTGTCCTTTTTGAAAAGATGCATAAAGCCTCTAGTCAAATTGACAAAATTGACAACGAATCTGCGTAAGAAGTTTGCCATGCCTTGCAAACATTGAATATGTCTAATGTTTTTTGGGGTAGACAACTGAAGTATTGCCTCAACCTTCAAAGGGTCGACTCTTATACCCTCTTTGGAAAAAATGAATCCTAATAAGTGACCATACTTCACACAAAAGATGCACTTGTGAGGATTTAACCTGACCAAATAAAGGTGGCACCTTTCGAATACTAATCTCAAATGATAGGAATGACGCATTCTCATACGAGAATGAGCAGCAAGGTCATCCAAAAATACTTCGATAATCGATTTGAGATCATGGAAGATCAGGGTCATGGCCCACTAAAAAAGTAGCTCTGGTGTTTTTAAGGCCAAAGGGTATTTTTCGATATGAAAAAGTTCCCCAAGGACAAATAAATGCGGTCTTATGTTGGTCCTTAGGTTTAATTTGTATCTGATTGTATCTGGAAAAGCTGTCCATAAAGGAAAAAACCTCACTACCTACACACTCATCCAAAATCTGATCAATAAACGATGTGGGGAAATTGTCCTTAGAACAGGCATGATTCAAATCACGGAAATCAGCACATATGCAGATCACTCCCTGCTTCTTATCAACCGGAATGGAATTTGAAACCCACTCCATCAAGGGAACAAGATAGATAAAACTGGCTTTCAGCAGTTTCTCTATCTTTGCCTTAATCATGGGTGCTTTCCTATGATTCACTCCACACAGGCATTGTCAAACAAGATTGGCATTGGGATAAGTCTTAATCTCATGTTCAACAATGTGAGGGTCGATACCTTGAATTTCATTGTAAGACCAAGCAAAGATATCACGAAATTATTTAAACAGCTCAGTGTATTCTTGAATCTCAGCATGGGAAAATTCTGCCCCAATATAGACATTCTCTAGCCTGCCAGGATCGCGAGAGATATTGATAGGAATTGTTGGAGATATATTTTCCATGTTCTCATCAGCCATCAGACTAGGAGAGCTTGATCGAACCATGGGACTACCAATTCTCTCACTAAGAACCTCACTAAAGTCCTCATGCTCCAAGCGGTCAAGCTTGGGAAGAAATTAATATCTATGATGCAACTCTTCCCATGGTGGGTCAACTCCCGACATGGCCTCAATAATCGCTTCATCTGAAGGAAAAACACTATCAAGGTAGTCGTGTGTGTGAGAAGATTGAACTTCCCATGCAGGCAGCACATATAGGTCCTCCTCCTCCATCTATGAAGAGGAAGGACTAGGCTCTACAACAAATCCAAGATTAGCTTGATAAGATACCATAGTTTCAAGAAATGGCACATTCGTCACGATGGGATTACTCAAAGTATTCGGCGTATGAAGAATCCAAGGATCTTCCATATGACTTGTGCGAAAAGACACTGATCTCATAGATGTCGAAGACTCATCGGAACTAGACCCTATCATAAGGATAGGTGTAGGACAACTAAATATTCCCATGAGGGATGGATACATGCCCACACCCACACTCCTAGTTGCCGGTTGAGAGTGCTCTACAATCGAGATCGAAGCTCCCGAATATGCGGTAACTGACGAATTTTTGAATGACGTTTTATTAATCGTAACTATCTTCCCATTAAATGGAAAACATACAACGTGAAATAGTGAAGAAGCTATGGCTTGGATACTGTACATCCAATTCCTACCCAACAAGATATTGTGGTCAAGGGGTGCATCAACCACCTCGACCTCTATCGCAATGATCTTCCCTCCCAAACAAACTTTAAGGGAAGGAAGGATCCTGTGCGGTCTAAATGATCTCCCATCAAACGCAGTTAACATGGTAGCTAATTTAGACAACTCAGGGGAACCTAAACCCTTCCAACATGATAAAGACATCACAGAAGCAACAACGCCTTTGTCAATCACAGTGCACTTGACGGTCATGTTAAGACATTCTACATGAATCAAAAGAGACACATAGTAAGGCAAGCGAGGCTGAAGTCCTGCGGTTTCAAATTTAATCCCAGAGAAAGAATTATCATCATTCACACCAAGGGTAGAAAGCAAAGCCTTCCTTTGTGAAGGACAAATCTGAAGTACTTCTAGTGCAGACATCGCATAAGGAGTGTGGCCCAAATCCTCGACAACAGAATAGTTTTGGGCAGCTCGGGCATTAGGATTGTACCCCAAATGCTTAAGGACTCCCTTATGATTGCGAGGTGCAACTTCAGGTTTATCCACAGGTTTTTCAATACGCAAAGGAGTTCCTGGTGGATCAGGTTCCTTTCCTGGGTTGGGTTGTGACGAACCATAGTCCTTTGCACGGGTCACAACCTTCGCAGCACGTACCATGTTAATGCAACCATGACCACTACCCTTCGACAGATCTTGATCACCACCAGACTGATCATGGGTCTTCAAGTTCATGTTTTGATGGTGAGGTAAAGGGTTGGTCAGCACAGCTGGGCCCTGCGCTAAGAATCTTGAGGCTTCATCGATACGAGGGCACAAGTAAGTGAGGTGATCCTCCTTACATAACTTGTAAGGAAATTTAACCTTACGTTTAGGTTACTTGTCCCCCCCAGCATTATGGGTGTTCTTGTCATTAGTATTAGCATTTTCATTCCTATTCCCACCCTTACGATTATTCTTACCCTTCTTTCTATTCCTTCCGGGTTGCTGGTTACCCTTCTGGTCCGACAATTGTACCAAGAGCACACGCGCCATTTGGGTGGGTTGAGATGAAGTCATGGCTTGTCCCGAAGCATATTGGTTTATTGAAAATTGACTGACCTATTTCACAACTGAAGCCATAGGTTTAGCACTTGCACAACCAACAATGCCATCGGCATGTGGTCCAAGTTTAACTTTGGGGTTGAAACTAGAACGCGGAGCATTAGGAATGATCTAATATAACAAACAGGATTGAGCATAAATCAAATCCAGTCCCTGCACCCTGAAAATGGCTTGTTCCTCATTTTGTACTCCAGATGTAGAAACATCCTTCGCTATATAAGGAAATAACGACTTGAGGAACCATTCAAGGAGGAATTCCAGCGGTATAAAGGCTTTAATCAACCTCTTCCGTCTACACCACTCTTGGATATGGTCCTTGATATGCATGGATTTATCTTGCTGAAATGTCGACAAGAGTTCCGTACCGACATCGTAACGTACTGGTAGCTGGAAGTGGTTAAGAAAATTCGTCGCTAGGTCATCGAACAAAGCGAATGCCCCCCTAGGTAGCTCTATATACCATTTCATGGTAGGCCCTATAAGGGTGCATTGAAACAACCTTAAACGAATCGAATCTTGGTGTAAGGAATTTGAAGAGCACCATAGGTGAAAGGTAGTAACATGTTCGCTCGGATCCTCTCCCGGTTCGCCCTTGAATTTGGGTATGTCCAAGGGAAGCTTAGTAGGGACAACCGGTCAAGCCGAGTCATGAGCTACAAGATCGTTCGTCAATCTCGAAAAGTCAGGAAGATTTAGCGTTGCAAGAAAAGGGAGCCTAGGATGAGCATGTCGGTGCACCTCTCCTTGATAGTTCTGATTGATATAGGTCTGATTACCATAACCACCATCGCCTTGACCATAGTGCCCTCCTCCCATTTGACCTGTGTAGGGTGGCATGGAAGCACCATAATGTGGTGTACCTTGACTATTTGGTGCTACAAAGCTGTAATTTGGAGAGTAAGCAGGTTTTTGATACCTGTACCCATAAGGTGGAGAACCCTGTCCATACTGGGTCCCATAATAAGGTCCATAAGTCATCACATGAGATGCCCCACGAGACACTCTGTAAGTAGGAATATACTCTTCGGAAGTAGGAATATACATTCCAGAAGTAGGAATATACATTCTGTAAGTAGGGACACATGCTCTGGAAGTAGTAACATGACCTCTAGAAGTATGAACATGACCTCCCGAAACAACGGATGATACTTGAACCTGAGACACACCTGGTCGAGAAGAAGCAGTACGGAAATGACTTGTAGCAACATTCTGTCCCGAAGGACCATGTGAATGAGGTGGAGGGTGAACATTCGAAGAACTAGGAACAGAGGACGAAGGGACCTATGAAATTATGTACGTGTTGTTCCCTATAGTCACTTGTCTTGGAGCTGGTATCCTAATAGGATCACTAACCCTAGGCCTAGCAGGAATATGTGATGTAGCTTCCACCGCTGGGATGGAAGGTGCAATGTGACTTGTGCTCCCAAACCTCTCCACATGGTAAGGAATGAGAGTGCTCCTAGGTGTAGTGTTAGGCTCAAACTCAGACTCGACATGAAATTCCAAATCATGTGTGGGAAAACCAAACATACCATAACTACCATAACTAGTGCTCATGGGTTCAAAATGAGTCTCATCATCTTCCGGCATTCCATACCGGTGATGCGTCAATGGGGGATCAACACTAGAGTAAGTAGGTATATCATGAAATGTACCTATCTCAGAAATTACAATACCTAACTCAGTCAAATCAGGTGAAGGATCATAAGTAGGAGTAAACTCCCCATCTTCTACTTGAATGGGAGAAGGTGGTTCAGGAATACCTTCAACATGGTCTCCCATCATGTGTGAATCAATGTGTGAAGTAGTCTGCCTGAACTGTCTATCTCTCTCTCCCAAAGGAGGAGTATATGTAGAAGGAGAAAGTCCTGCTAAATGATGAGAAAGGCGACGAGCCGCACCCGAATCCACAATGACTCAAAAAATACAAAATACTCTCTAATTATGAAAACCCTAGGCAAGCTAACATGCACATAGAATCCACTAATAAAATTTAAAGCCAAGCACAAGCAATCAAGGGTAGGATAAGTGAGCTCCCGAATGAAGTAGGTATGTCTCACCTACGAGAGGCTTGAGACTCCCATACATAATAAGTGGAGGTACGTAACCAATTATTGTGGCCCTCAGCTTCAACTTGTAAAGTGACTATGCTGTTCGACCCCAACCTGGCCGAGACACCTGCAGAATAACCCCTATAGAGTACCCCCTCGATATCCTAGGTAAGGCCACTAAGGTCACCTCAATATAATCAATGCTTAGGCAGGCGGTTGTAGGTGGGATTGACTGTATGGGCAAGGTAGCAAAGCCCAAAACTCTCGAAAGAGCACCCATATATGAATACAATCCTGGAAATATCTTCGGTGCTACATAGTTATGACTAGGGGTCATCCCAATCAATAACCGCTCACATTTCCTCGTGTTTAACTCCGTTTTGAGAGGAGGATCCTGAGAAACACTGGTTATACCAAGGAATTTCACACACTCACCTAGACAGACACATACATGTTGTTGTTTAGTGGTCTTGGAGAATTTACTCACAATTAACTATTCCAAGACCCTAAAACCTAATCTTGTTGGTGAACCCTATCAAATAAAATAGTGTAGTTCATTTTAATTAAGCATTGATTTTAATTGTCTTTATTACTCAAAAAGAGGTATATGGCTGTGAAACTAATGGCGTTATGACACAACATGAAGCAAAATGCACACCTAACAATCAATGCAAATGCATTGTGTCAATGAAAAATAGGGTATTCTACTACGTGAAATGCACAATTTTCTTCAAATGATAAATGCAAGCTTTCCTATATGAAATCCTGACTTATACTTGAAAGAAAATCTAGTGCAAGTACTATGCAAAATGCAAGATGCAATGCATAATGATAATCAAATATTTTTGGATTTTTTGAAATAAAAATGAGATATTAAAGCAAAAGAATGATTCTACAACCCCCAGATTCTACAAGTACAATAAATCAACACTCAAACAAAGTACTAAGGTAAAATAAATCTAATGCACTAATCCCAAAACAAAAAATGAAAAAATTCAATGACAAGAACATTCTTCAAAAAAGAAATTTTACCCAAAAAAAAAATGTCTCTGATCAGAAATAGAGGTGTCTACAAACTCTAGCAGTATCAAAGGAGACTCAGCAATCATCAAAATTCACCCAACAACAATCAATATTCCTCTAGAAGGAAAAACTAAGGGCATACACGACTGTTCGTAGTAAACCCGCGTGTGTACGCGGAAATAGCAGTGAAACCCACGTATATACATGACTGTGAGTTAAAAAATCGCATACAGGAAGAAAGGTGCATAAAAATAAAGGTAAACAGACAAGCTGAGACAAAATTCACAGCAATCAGACACTACCAGGAAAACATGCCCCCAGACCCGACACAGAAATAGAGAAATAAGAGCAATTCAAAGTCATTGAATCCCGATATAAAACCCCCAAAGGACAACTACTACGAACTCCCCAGCGGAGTCGCCAATTCTATTACAAAGAGAATTTCCTATGACTTGGGGTACCACAACAGATATCTTGACTCCAGAAATCAATCCTTTCCAGTATGCAAGAGAAATAAAATATTTAACATTAAAGGATCAGACCTCGTACCTTATTCCGGACAGTTGAAGTAGATCCCCATTGATCTTTCCAACTTCAGCTTGAATTGATGAATCACTTCCTCAACAACAAGTAAACAAGACAAGCATACTATATATTGGTGTTAGATCTACTCTAGCATATATAATCAACAATGTATAAGCATTTGAAATCATCCATGGATAAAATATTCATTCAAACATACATTATTGGATAGGAAAATATATTTCTATTAATATAAAATCAAAGATTACAATGACTACAACCTCTGTCGGCACGTCTGCAAATCAGAGAAATTGAATCCCCCACTTGGGCCTCCACCACCTCAATCCTCCATCTCTCGATAGCAAGCTCAAAACCAAAAGGAAATCTTGGGAAGAACACAAAAGTGCTCCAAGGGAAAAAGGGATGCAGACTCAAGCATAAGTTTCGGCAACAATGGACTATAGTTTCTTTGCTTTCAATTCTCTTATGCCTTCAATGTATCCAAAGGGTTCCTTATATAGCTTTCAATGGGGTAATGAAAGGTCGAATCTGAGCAATCTCAAGGCATATGGAAGGCCAGGAGACAAATGAGTTGGATCCATGTCAAGGAAAACTCCAAAAGGATTTGGATTTTGTACACATCCCGATGTACGCAGTTTTAGAGGTCAAACCCGCATATATATGCGATAAGGGGTTTAAAAGTCACATGTATCAATTTTCACATATTTATAGGGATGGTCTATGAAACATCAAAGGAAAAAAAAGGTCCAAGGGGTCTAAGGAGTCTGCAGAGGCATAGGGGAAGGCCATACAAGTGTGATTCACCTGGTGTGGTAAAATCAGCTATAACACTAGGGCTCAATCATCTTCGTTAAGTAGAGCTTCTCTATTGGCTACTCTAGCATCCTCTTGGATTCAATCTTCTCATACAATGTCAAACCTTATGCTTTCCTTTATGGAACACATAGTCTAGCTGAAATAATTTCAAGGTCTAGTGAGACCATTGAGAGTAGTAATAACTAGTTTATATTTATTAAGCGAGTCTCCAATGGCTTCTAGTTTCTCTTTGAACTAGGAGACCCTTGTGAAGTAGTATTGAATGGATTCTCCTTGTCTCATCTTGGTACTCTTCAACTGATCTCTCAAATTCATATTTATGTTGGTATTCCTTCCTTCATAAATTATGGATAGGGAATTATACATCTCCTTTAGGGTCTCTTTGGATGACACTCGAGAAATTAAGTGATATTTGATAGAATCAACAATGATCATCATTTCCTTAATTAGGTCCTTCTTGTGCTTCTCCTTAGCTTGATATTCTTCATGTTCTTTGAATTATCCTCTGATGTATTTGTCAATCTCATTCTATATAAGAATGAGACCAATCCTATATTTCCATGCTTGGAAATTCTCTATGCCTTCTAGCTTTTCCTCAAGCTTAGTGATTGGGTCCATGTTGTCTAGGAGGTCACTAAAAAATGAAATTTCTCAAAATGCAGAACTTCCCTTACTAGGATATGCACTTGATTGAGGCGAGTTGACTGGTACACTTGGTTTATGGAGATTCCAAATCTTCACCTATAAAAATTGACTTGCAAGATTATGATCTGTAGTTTCTATTTTTTTGGTTTTCTACAGTTTTCTGGTCTAAAGCCAAACTAGGGTTTGTCTTTCCCATAGATATACCCACTCAAACATTCCAATCCAGAGATCAATAAATGTGCTCTAGAAAGGAACAAATTTCTATGCAATCAGATCTTCAAAATTCCAACTTTGACATAAACCCTAATTTCTTGTGAGGGGGAGAGGAGAGAGAGTTTCACCTTGTCAAATTTATTCTATTCAGGATAGATCCAATACCATGTTAATATTTCATATTCTAATATATATATCATTAGTATTAAATTCAATTTCACAACAATAGCATATGCGGGATCACTAAAAGAAACACAATCACAAGATAAACAAAGATTTATCACGGGAAAACCTCTTGGGGAAGAAAACCCAGCAAACTTCCTCTATATAGATGTATCAAAAGTAAAAAGATAACACCCCAAACATGTTCTCCTTGTCCTTGCATATGCATCTCTCTCTCTCTCTCTCTCTCTCTCTCTCTCTCTCTCTCTCTCTCTCTCTCTCTCCCCTATGGGTTATACACAAGTGAGTGTGTTTGTTCAAATGAGGAACACACCTCCTATATTTATACTCTATCTTCCACTTGAATTTTTCCCTAATAGGTCAGCCCCAACAAACTTACTGGGGAGACTTCACCTAGGAAGACACAAAATAATATAATATTATATTATGGAGGGTTCTATTGACCGGACTTACAATGGAGGTTATACTGCATGACTCCATGATGACCAAATACAATAGTAACACATCAACGGAGGAATAAAACTTCTCTAATAGGTTACAAAAACAAAATACATTTAGAACATTCCTCGAAGTTACAATATTTCAATAGTTTGGTGCTTTCCCATAGCACAGATATCCAACAGGTTGTCTTCTATGAACTCCATTCTTCTCCACCGGTATTAAAAAAATGTGACTACAAAAGATATTCTGTTTTGTATTATTATTGTTATTTCCTCTTTTAGAGATGGTGTTCCCTCGATCAAGGATATCATTGATGTAATTGGTCATGTAAAGTATTGAGGTAAAACCTTCGTTGTAAGTCAGGTCAATAATACCCATGAAAATACTATTAAAATTTCTTTTTGAGTCTCTCAAGGGAATTTGGCCTTGATTGGGAGGAGAAGTTGGCCCTGTTGGGTTATTAGGCTTATCCACTGATCAACATAATAGGGGAGGCTCCTCACTCATTTGTACACACACAGAACTCAAGCAGTTGCGCTAGAGAGAGAAGATGTAGTCCATGTGGAGGAGAGGAAGCAGTCTAGTCTTGTTCTTTGGATCTTACACTATACTTGGGTGAAGTCTATATAGAGGATTTTTTTCAGGGTTTTATTTCCCACGAGGGTTTCCTCGGATAAATATTTGTGTTCTCTTTTATTCTACTGTTCTTTTATTATTTCAATGATCCTTTGTTCTATTTCAATAGAAAACTTAACATGGTATTAGAGCCAACCTGAAAGAAGACACTGTGAAACAACTCCTGTAATCCAACAAGTTAGGTTTCATTGTTCCAAATACCTCCCTTTATAGATAAGCTGAAAAAATGTCCATCGAACTTGCCCTAGGAGGGCACATCTTTATGTCAAAGTAGTTTTTCATTTTGAGGATTTTCACTTTTTGACCTATCACTATTGCCGGGAGAAACTAGGGAATCACATTTTTGAAGGTTCCATCCTCATATTCCAGAAAAGAAAGATACATTATAGCTCACCTTAGGGAGGCACATCTTTTCCTCCTCTTAGATCAGCAAGTAATCACAGCTGCAAAATTAGGGTTTTCTAGTCAAACCCGAGGTCATCCTGAAGTTGGTTCCAGAAAAGTTCCTCAAACTGGTAAGTACTATCTCCTATCTTTCCATTTGAGGTTCTCATTCATTAAAATATGACAAACATTACCAATCTAGATGAAAATATTGAGGGAGCATGGAAGCATATAATTATCCTCATCCTTGAAGAACATGACCTAGATGGATACATCAAAGAAGAGGTGAAGGAACAAGAGGGAGAAGAGAAAAAATACAAACAAAAGAAGGATATGATCAAAGTTAAGAGGATCATAGCTAACTCTATTAATAAGGATCACTTTATCTCTTAAGTGTCCTCAAATAATACTCCAAAGGAAGTGTTTGATGCACTATGGCAATATGTTTGAAGGGAAAAACATCAACAGGAGAATGACCTTGAGAAACCAACTCAAGGATGTGAAGATGAAAAAGGAAGAAACCATGCAGTCATACTTCTCTAGAGTATCTCAAATCAAAGAACAATTGGAAGCCTTTTGTGACATGGTAGAAGAAGATGAAGTTGTGATGACCACTCTAAATGATCTTCCATGAGAATGGGATTCCTTCATCAGAGGAATATGTTCTAGAAGAAATGTAACCAATTTCATCAAGCTATGGGATGAATGTGTACAAGAAGAAGGAAGGTTAGTAAATAGATAAGAGAAGTTAAATTAAGATGAATATCAAGATCTAGCTGTGTATACAAAGAATGCAATAAATAAAAGAAAGGATGGGGGATCTCCAACAAGTAGATCACTATAACTCCTGAAAGGTAAGACGCTTAAGAATTATTACTCATCCTATGAATGTTATACATTTCATAAGTTTGAACATATCTCCATACATTTTCCACTTAACAGAAAAAAAAGTACAGAAAGTTCCATTCCCATGCAACCCAAGAAAAATGAATCAGATGAAGAGAGGACCAGAGAGAATGAATAGTCTAATGAAGAATATGTCTTCATATCAACCCTCATAGGATAAATATCTCATGGAAGTGATACTTGGCTCATAGATAGTGGTTCTTCCAAACATATGATAGGTCACAAATATTGTCTCTCATACCTCACTCAGAAATATTATCCACACAAAGTACAACTTGGAGATGACTATCAATATCCTATCAAAGGAATGGGAGAAGCTTCCTACAAGCTGAAATCTGGTAAGCCCATGAAAATTAAAGAAGTCTTATATTTTCCAGGTGTAAATAAGAATCTTCTTTTTATATAATATCTATACAATAAAGGATTCATAGTTTCTTTTGTAGATGGTGAATTTATTATGTGGCCAAAAGGAAAAACTATAGATGATGCAGTTGCAATAGGAATTGAAGAAGGAGGATCTACAAACTAAAAGGTCATACAGACTCATCTTTCACAACTTTCACTATCAATTCCATGTGAACTATAGCATAGTAGACTTGCTCATGTGAACTACAAAGATTTACCAATTGTGAGAAAGTTAGTAACAGGTCTACCAGAAATATAGATCAACAATGAAGGGATATGCAAAGGATGTGCTCAAGGGAAAAACAACAAGAATCCATTTCCAAGGAGTATTAGTAAAGCAAAATGGATCCTATAGATTCTCCACTTAGATCTGTGTGGACCAATGTCAACTACTTCCTTAAGCGGGTATGTCTATTATGTTTCTTTTATTGATGGCTACTCACGTAATACTTAGATATATTTCTTGAAAAGGAAAGATGAAGTATTTGAAAAGTTCAAATAATTAAAATCTTTTGTCGAGAATCTTTCTGGAAAGAAGATTAATATATTAAGATCAGATAATGGAAAAGAATTCACTTCAAATGAATTCAAGGACTTCTACAAAGAAGATGGGATTAAGACAGAGCTTACTACACCCTATAATCCTCAATAAAATGGAGTAGAAGAAAGGAAGAATAGATGTATCATGGAAGTAGTCAAAGCCATGATTCATGATCAAGATCTATAGATGTACTTATGGGATGAAGCAACAAAGACCACAGCCTATGTTCAAAACAAATTATCCTACAGTGCCCTTGGAAACAAAACTCCAGAAGAAATGTATACTGATGAGAAGCTTGAAGTTAGTCACCTAAAGATATTTGGTTGTAATGTTTACCTACCTATCCGCAAAGTTAAAAGAGAAAAGTTAGAACCCTATGGAAAGAAGGAAAATTTATTGGATATACTGATAAGTCGAAATCATACATAATCTATATTCTAGGTTTCTTAAAAATTGAGGTCAACAGAGATGTCACATTTGATGAAGATGCATCCTTCAACAAATCTAGAAAGAGCCATGTGGATGGAGAAGAATAAGAAACTCCTAGAGTATTAGAGATAAGTAAACCACCAGTTAGAGATGAAGGAGATCATATACTAGAAGTTCAGGACATGGTAGAACCACAAGAACCTATAGACACCTCATGAAACAATATCAACAAGGAAAAGGCTAGATTAGGCTCATGATATAATTCAAGAAGAAGAAAAATATGGTGCACCAAAAGGAAGCAAGAGACTAAGACTCCACTTCAACTACATAGAATTAATGTGTAACCTTGTTGACAAAGAATCCGATATGTTTTGAAGAAGCCTCAAAGAAGGAATGGATGGATTCCACGATTTAAGAATATCAATCTATATGAAAGAATGATGTTTGGGAAGTGGTGCCAAGACCAAAGGATAAATTAGTGGTCTCTTCAAAATGAATTTTTAAGACGAAGCATTTATCTTATGGTAGTATTGAAAAGTTCAAAGCAAGACTTGTCGCATGAGGATTTTCTTAGAAAGAAGGGATTGATTATGAACAAAATTTTGCACAAGTAGATAGATATACCTCAATCAAAACCATTATTGCTTTGTCCTACATGATGAGTTAGAAATTACATCAAATGGATGTAAAGACAAACTTTGTAAATGGTTTCATATAAGAAGAAGTGTATATTTAGCAACCTCCATGTTTTGAGACACATGACAAGAAAACACATGTGTGCTGACTAAAGAAAGCATTATATGGATTAAATAAATAACCTAGTGCATGGTACAAAATAATTGATGACTTTCTAATGAGCCCAGTATTTACCAAAAGTAAAGTAGATTCCAACCTTTACTATAAGTTTGAATATGACGGGATCATGATATTACTATTGTATGTAGATGATTTATTTTTGACAGGAAAGGAGAAGCTCATCAATGAATGTAAGAAGAATCTTGCGACAGAAATTGAAATAAAATATCTTGGCATGATGCATTACTTCTTAGGTATTTAAGTATGGTAGTTCCCAGATTCAATCTTCCTAAACCAAGGAAAATATGTAGTTGAGATCCTAAATATATTTGGGATGTTGGATTGTAAGGCAATGAACACTCCGATGGTGACAAACCTGAAGCTCCTAAATGATGACTCTCAAAAATAATAGATGTCACACTATATAGACATATTATCGACTCACTGATGTATTTGACAAATATAAGACCAAATATATGTTTTGTCATGAACACATTAAGTCAGTATATGGTAGAACCTAGGCATGCTCACCTAGTTGCAACAAACCATGTGATGAGGTACCTAAAGGGTACATTAGATTGTGGCATCACATATGCAGCTGATAGCAAGTTTAGATTATGTGGCTACACTGATTCATATTGGGAAACAAGTGTTGATTTTTTTTTTCAGTTTGGGATCAGGTGTGATATCATGGCTTAGTAGAAAGAAAACTAGTGTCACTGCTCAGTACAGTATAGGTTGAATACATTGCAACATGCTCAGCCTATAGTGAAGCAGTATGGATTCACAAATTATTGACAGGATTGTTTGATATTGAAATGGATGCAATTGATATTTATTTTGACAACCGTAGTTGTATCAAGTTAACAAAGAAACTTGTGTTCCATGATAAGTCAAAGAACACAGAGATGAAGTATCATTACATCTAGGATATGGTGTAGAGAAGAGCCATAAATCTCCAGTATGTTCCTACAGAGGAAGAAGTTGCAAATGTGTTAACTAAGCCTCTATCTCTTGTGAAGTTTGAATACTTTAGACACAAGCTTGGTGTAGTCCGAAAGCACCTCCCTAGTAAGAGGGAGTGATGACAAGAGAATGAGATGGTAAGGGTATGCAAGTACAGAGTTTTCCTTGATGAATTTTTTTACGTACAAGAAAAGAATGATGAGCCCCGTTGATATAATCACTGTATAGAGATCCTGGTCATATCATTGTGGGTAGATCCCAATATGGTTGGTGGCATCACCGAGGGTGGATCCTAGTATGACTGGTCATATCACTAAGGGTAGATCCCAACATGGTTGGTGGAATCCTCACAAGGAAGATCCTAGGAAGGTTGGTTGTATCTTCAAATAGGAAGGTCCCACGAGATGCGGTCCTGCATTCATTTGTGTATGTTGTGGTATGGAATTCATTTGTAGACGTTGTGGCATGGCATTAATTTGCGGGCATTGTGGCCTAGAATTCATTTGTAGACGTTGTGATCCAGAATTTATTTGTGGATGTTTTGGTCTGGCATTCATTTGTATAATTTGTGGTCTAGCATTCATTTGCAGACATTATGGTTTGACATTCATTTGTAGATGTTTTGTTCCAGCATTCATTTGCATATGTTGTGGTTTGACATTAATTTGTGGATGTTGTGGTCTAGCATTCATTTGTAGACATTATGGTATGGCATTCATTTGTATACATTGTAGTACGACAATAATTTGTGGATGTTGTGGTTTGGCGTTCATTTACATATGTTGTGGTATAGAATTCATCTGTAGATGTTGTGGTTTGGAATTCATCTGTGTACGTTGTGGTATGGCATTCATTTGCAGATGTTGTGGTCTCACATTAATTTGCAGGCATTGTGGCCTAGAATTCATTTGTAGATGTTGTGGTCCGGCATTTATTTGTGGATGTTTTGGTCTGGCATTCATTTATATAATTTGTGATCTGGGATTCATTTCCATACATTATGGTTTGACATTCATTTGTAGATGTTTTGTTCTGGCATTCATTTGCATATGTTTTGGTCTAACATTAATTTTTGGATGTTGTGGTCTAGCATTCATTTGCAGACATTATGGTATGGAATTCATTTGTAGACGTTGTAGTACAAAAATAATTTGTGGATGTTGTGGTATGGCATTCCTTTGCATACGTTATAGTATAGAATTCATCTGTGGACGTTGTGGTCTAGAATTCATTTGCATACATTGTGGTATGGCATTCATTTGCAAACGATGTGGTCCTACATTCATTTGCATACGATCCAACATATTTTGATGCTGTGGATGATTTCACATTAAGTTGTGATGTTGTGTTTATTGCAGGTGATGCGATGTGATGTGATGCACGAGATGTAATGCTCATGATGATGTGATGAGATGTGATGCTTGCGATGATGCAGCGAGATGTGATGCTGATGATGATGCGATGAGTTGAGATGCTCATGATGATGCAAGGAGATCTGATGAGATGTGATGCTCATGATGATGCAATGAGATGTGATGCTCCTGATGATGCAATGAGATGTGTTGCTCATAATGATGCAATGAGATGTGATTCTCATGATGATGAGATGAGATGTTTTTCTCATGATGATGCAATGATATGTGATGTTCATGACGATGCGATGAGAAGTGATACGATGCTTATGGTGATGAAATGAGATGTGATTCTTGTTATGATGTGTCAAGATACGATGCTCATACAAATGTGTTTGTGATGTAATGATCAAGATGTAATGCTCTGTGATGGCGATATTCCACAGATAATGATAATGTTGATATGCTTGTCAAAACTTCCTATGATGTATAGACGTACCAGTCAGTTGTACAGATATATTTTGTGTTATAGAATACCTTCCTTTTTAAGAGGGAGTGTTAAAGAAATGTAACTACGAAAGATGTTATATTTTGTTTTATTATTTTTATTACCTATTTTGAAGATCTTGTTCCTCCGATCAGGGATGTCATTGATGCAATTGGTCATGTAAAATCTTGAGGTAAAACCTCTATTGTAAGTCAAGTCAGTAGTACCCACAAAAGTATTATTAAAATTTATTTTTTAGTATCCCAATGCAAGTCAGCCCTGATTATGAGGAGAAGTAGGCCCTGTTGGGTTACTAGGATTCTCGATTGATCTATATGAATAGGGGAGGCACCTCACTCATTTGGACACACACAGAACTCAAGCAGTTGCATTAGAGAGAGAAGATACAGTCCATCTGGAGGAGAGGAAGAAGTCTAATATTGTTCTTTGGATCTTACATTGTGCTTAGGTGAAGTCTATATAGAGGAATATTTGAGGGATTTTCTTCCCCACGATGGTTTCCCAATATAAATATTTTTGTTCTATTTTGTTTTGTTGTGCTTTTTATTCTATCAGTGACCCTTTGTTATATTGGAATAGAAAACTTAACATCCAGCAGGGCACTTTGGGCTCCTCAAAACATATGAGAGTGCGCAACATAACTTCTTTTGTAAGGGAATGAAAAGGGAAATTAAACAAATGGTGGATTAATTTGATACCTTCCAATGCCACAAGGGTGAAACGACACTCCTTTTGGGATTACTCGAACCCTTTCCCGTCCTTACATGGATTTGGACAAATATTTTGATGAATTTCATTAAAGGTCTCCCTAAATCTGGAGGGAATACAATGATCTTGGTTGTGGTTGATCGCCTCTCCAAATATAGTCATTTTGTGCCCTCATACATCCATATACTTCCTCCTCGATCGCACAAATTTTCACAAACCAAATCTTTCGTCTTCATGGAATCCCTTCTTCTATTGTCTCAAATCACGATGCAACTTTCACAAGTCATTTTCGGACAAAACTACTTTACCACACCGGCACCAAATTGAATATGAGTTTAAGGTATCACCCACAAACAAATGGCCAGACTGAAGTTATCAACAAATTTTTGGAAACTCATCTTTGTTGCTTCACCTCTAAACAACTACATCAGTGGGAAAACTGGATCCCTCTCATTGAATGGTGGTACAATACCTCCTACCACACTGCATCTAAAATTACTCCATATGAAGCAGTCTATGGTCAAGCACTGCTAGTTATCCTTCCATATACCCCCAGAAGTTCACCAGTTTAGGAAGCTGACACGGTTCTTTGAAAACAAGATCATATTCTTCACATTTTGCAGGACAATCTTCACATGGTTAG
This sequence comes from Pseudotsuga menziesii, assembly GCA_001517045.1. Classification (NCBI taxonomy): domain Eukaryota; kingdom Viridiplantae; phylum Streptophyta; class Pinopsida; order Pinales; family Pinaceae; genus Pseudotsuga; species Pseudotsuga menziesii. The sequence continues at coordinate 253,393 of LPNX010224169.1, forward strand.
AAACCAAATGAAACAACAAGCCAATCAGCACCATTCTGAGCGCACTTTTCAAGTCGGTGATATGGTTTTTCTTCGTTTGCATCTTATAAGGAATCCTCCATGAAACTCAAAGGAATTCATAAGTTGGCTCCAAATTTATATGGGCCATATAAGGTTCTTCAGAAGATTAGGTCCATTGCTTATAAATTGTAACTTCCTCCTTCTTCTCACGTTCACTGAGTATTTCATGCCTCTTGTCTTAAAAAATTTATTCGCACCAACATCATTGCACAAATTATTTTACCAAAACTAGATAATGAAGGATCCATCATTTTGGATCCGGAGGCCATCCTCAATAAGTGCACTTTTCCACTTTTCTCTTGATCCATCACATAGGTATTAATTCAGTGGCATGTCATGCAAACATAGGATGCTACATGGGAACCACTCCTTTAGATTCAACAACAATTTCCACATCTAAAGTTATGAGGACAAAGCTTTTCTAAGAGGGAGGGGATGTTAGGAACCCATGTCAACCCTTCTCTTTACTTTGTTAGTATATTTTTATTGGATGCATATGCTTTGTAAGTCACCCCGTGAGTATATTGTACTATACCACATTCATGGGGAGTAATAGTTGTTTAGATTAGACTTAGTATATAGGTACATGTTAATCCCAATGAAGGAATCCACAATTTATTTGTACTAAGCTTTCTCAAAGGAGGTTTCCCTCTCGAAGTGGCCCACGATCAATAAATTCATTGTTTTCTATTATTTATGTGTTCTTCCATAAGAGGGAGGAGACAGAAGAAGTGACTCAAGGGAGGCTTGAACATGGAAGCAAATGACAGTAGATTTATGGATATTTAAATCCATTCCAAAGGATCAAGAGAAAAGTTTTAAAATCCTATCCATCGTTTTTATTTTAAATGTAGGCCCAACCAAACATGAGGATATCGTCAACAAAAATCATGTCGTTTATGGAGATTTCCCTATACACCCTAACCCCTTTGAGATTCCCCAAAATTTTCTTGAGGGAAAAATGTATGTTTAGAACCTTAGCTACAATGAGGAAAAGGAGGGAAGATAAGGGAGATCCATCTAGGAGGCCTCTTGATGGAAAGAAGAGGGGGTAATTCAAGCCATTAATGAGAACTACATAGGAGGATCCTTAGGTACAAGATTCGATCCAATTTATGAAATGAAAGGGAAACCCCACCTGGGTAAGGATCAACTAGATTTAGAACCAATTTTCCCTACCAAAGGATTTGGTGAGGTCAATTTTAAGCATGAAAGTAGGAATGGATGATTCTTGATGGAGTGGAGCATTTCTTTGGTTATATCAATGTAACCATTAATGTTCCTTTGATCAAGGAAATCAAACTAACTGGGGGAAATGTTGGCAAAAAGGAAAGTCTTGAACCTATAGGTGATAACTTTGGATATGACTTTGCAAATGCAGTTGAAAAGGGGAATAGGGAAATAATGATCAAATTTAGATGGTTTATATACCTTAGGAATGTTAGAAATAAAAGTCGAATTGAAAGGGGGGTGAATCATACCTAAAACGTGATACTCCTCAACATAAATGGTGATATTATCTACAATCAAGTCCCAAAATCCTAAGTAAAATTTTAACGTCCAACCATTCATACCGGTAGATTTTCCATGTTGAAAGGAGATAATATTTTTATGAACCTCGTCATTAGTGACTACCTCCAAAATTGATTCTGATTGTGTAGGGTCTACCCATATGTTGAAAAAATGTGCAGCTGCAAATATGTCCCTGAAATTATCCTTCTTTGGATCAATAAATAGGTTTGAGTAGCAGTATAGATGGAATTGAAGTATGTACGTTCCTGCCCATACTAATTGAGAACATTCCAAATGGTATTTGTTTCCCTTTTTCCCTTTTCTTTCCAATGGAATAATGTCGTGTTGTTGTCCCCTTCTGTTAGTCATAAGGATTTGCACTTCATCCACCGTTTTACTTCTTACTATTCCAATAATCTTGTGATGAACCTCCTGCAAATAACAATGAGAATGCACGATATAACAGAAATATTGGAGAACAAAATAGATTTTATTAATATCATACCACTTCGAGGGGGAAACCTCCTTTGAGCAAGCTCAACACAAAATAACTTTTCGATACCTTCATTGGACTCAACACTTACTTATATACTAAGTATAATCTAGAAAACTATTACTCCCCAGTAATGTGGAATAATGCAAAATATTAATTGGATTACTTAACAACTATTACTCCCCATGAATGTGGGATAATACAACATATCAACGAGGCGACTTACAAAGCATATGCATCCGACACAATATACTAACAAAATAAATAGGAGGGTTGACACAGGTTCTTAACAAATCTTTCTTTCTCTTTTTACAACTTACCAATTTCTAGGAGACCTTCCTCCCTCATGTCATTGCTATAGTGGGAGACAATGAGCGGCTCAATCTAACTTTTGACCTCATCCAATTTTGTTTCATCTTCATAGAAGGCTTGCTTTACCCCGTCTTTGGTAAGCCTTTTTTCCTGGAGATATGTGATTGAATACTTTGCATAGCTTCAAAGCTCCATTAAGATCAAATATTTTCCAATTTAAACTACCAACTCATGGAAAAAATCATAGTTAAGCGAATGAGGGTTGAATTTAAAGGGGGTAGGGGACTTTTCAAAAGGGAGAGAATGTTCTAGGATTATTGGGAGGTGGTATAACATAGATTTCTTTAGGATAGTGGATTGATAAACATTGAGAGAGAGATGTAGAGGTTCTTTAATAAGGAAGTGGTAAATATCTTGGTAATAAGATGAGACCCTAAGTGTTTTTTGGACCAGGTATGACCTCGTGATTTTGGTATGACATACACAATGAGGGATTCAACAAAAAGGAGAGTAATAAAGTTTGGTAATGGATCTTTCCTTTTAGAGGATCCTAAGCATTTCGAAGGGTGAAGGGTGAAATATAGGTCGCCTCCCAATATGATATGTGGGAGGGAGACAGGAAAAGAGGAAAAAAGGGTCTCCCAAAACTCTTTTTGACCATGGGAAGGGGTATAGACACTGAACAGTTTAACATTCTGATTTAAGGAATTATAAAATAAGTCTAATAGTATTATACTATTTCCTAACATACTCATAATTTATCTATCCAACCATGACTATAAATATGAACCATGACTATAATATAATACTAGTGATATTAGTCATAATCATAACATCACTTCTTAACATAATAATAATTTATCTATCCTATCAACCATGGCTATAACTATGATAATTTTAGTGATATTAAATATAATAATATTATTATTCATAATAAAGTATTATTATAGTAAAAAAAACCAATATCGAAGTTGGAGACTCAATTCTCTAAGTCTTCACAACTGAAAACCTATAAGGCCCCTTGGAATAGATCCTTCAGAATTATTTCCCTAAGTGAAAATGACTAAACAAATAAATAACGTATTATTATGAATAACATTACTCTAATCTGCTACGACATGGTGTAATGAATATAAAATAAATTATTAAAATAGACTAGTTAATTATATGAAAGGGTGTAACCCTTCATGCTCAAGCCTATAAAAGGAAAGCTTATTGTACATTTTACCTATCATCCAATATATTATTATTAGTCATATTCATTATTACAATGATAATCAAATTCTACTAACAGACAAACCAATTGGCTGATTACAGGATTTTTCTACCCTGTGACATCATTTAGAGTTGGTACATTCGACGCTGGAGTCAGGAAATTCGACGTTTTTATGTCAAGGGCCTACCCAACCATGTCGCGATAGATTACAGGGTTTAGATTCCATGGAGTAGCCCTCTAACAAATGGTGAACCACATTTAAAAAAAAGGCATATGTAAATATGTATATTCTTATGACATATTCTAAGATGGTTTATTAAAAGTAGGCATATGTAAGTGTCTTATTACATCTCTCAATTAACTCCTAACAAACTAATCTTTCAAAGATCTATTACATTATTCAAAACAATATTGGTCTTCGATGTGGCTCAAGGCTTAAGATGAATTCTTCATTGATGTAGTTTATATTTGATCTTGCCAAATTTTTCTATAGTCTTCCATTGGTCTCCAAATGGCATCTCCAGACTTGCCATCTCTTTTTCTAGTACTCTCAATTCTACATGGTCCACATAAGATATAGGTGGCAATAGAGCACGAATTGTTCTGAACATGTTCACCAGCTCAAAGTTCACTATTAGCTTGTTAATTATGACTTTCCCTTACAAAGTCTGAGTCATGTCCTCAAATTTTCTATGATCCAATCTGGATTTAACTAGCAATGCCTAATAGTCAGCTTGGGAAATAATTCTGCAATCTTTGTCTTCAAATACCTCCTCTAGTTTCTTAAATTCTAAGGCAAGTGTCTCGATTTCACCTCTGCTATCGATTTTCAAATAATAATACGCAGGTGAAAATGTGGCCTACTTGGATGATTGACGGCTGGAAAGGTATTTGTCCAACTTGGCTTCATCCATGTAGAGATGATTTCTTCTTCCAATGCACAAAAAGACAAATAACCTCCAAACATGTACCCCATTTATTTTATAATATTCATGGAGTGGTGGTTTCAGAATTAGGAGGAATGGTTTTCTCTTACCATTTTTGTCCCAGTGAAACAATCCTCCACCCGCCACGTGGAAGGTGGTATAAATTTTGTTGGGGCAATATTCTTTAATCTCCATGCATGTTATGGAATCGGAGCTCCTCTTAGCCATAGATCTAATCAACCTCTTATCTTGGATCGTTGATCTTAGATCCTTTTTAACTTTACCTTTTATATTCTGTTGTGCAATAACCTACTCTTTTGTCGTTGTTGCAGCTGCAACCGTTCTCCCCAAATTTCTTAAATTTTGGGCCCCTCCTCATGATTTTGCATTCTTTTAATCGTTGGATCCTTTGATTTTTTTGGTTGTGTTTTAATTTTAGATGATTGTAAAATATTAACTCTCACCCAAGGTTCGAATTGTGATTGCGTTTGGAATTTATGGTGAGTCGCAGATTCTAATTTTGTTTCGCTTGTTGATTGAACCAAGTGTTCTTTATTGTGGGTCGTCGTTGTGGAGGTATAACAGGTTTCTGTCCATTGTTGAGTTTAAAAAGCTGTCCAAAACACTTAATTTTTCTGTTAAATCGGGCGTCAAACTATGTTAAATAGGCCATTTTTGTCCTTTTCCATTCCGCCGTTGCGGCTCCCAAAGCGGCTTAGTGTCCGAAGCTTAAAGAGATCTGACTGCCGATGCGTGTTGACCCTTTTCGTCGCAGACCCTTAGTTTTTCTCTTTCACCGTTGCGGCTAGGAAAGTCATTCATCTTCCGATTTAAAAGTCTTCCGGCTTCTGACTAAAGCCTTTTTCCGCCCGCGTTTCGCTTATCTGTAGCTTATGTCTCTTCCGCCATTGCGGCTAGGAAAACCATTTGGATTCAGATGTCGGTTTCCTTCTGATTTGCGATGGATTTTTCCCGCCCTCCCGTCGCATGCCTGTAGCCTTTACTCTTCTGCCATTGCGGCTGGGTAGAGCTTTTGCTTCCGATGTTGGTTTCCTCCTGTTTTCCGCAGTTGGTGTTTTTACCACGAGCCCGTAGGAGGACGAGGTAGGGTTGTCGGCATTTGTAAAATGATGATGGTGCACCTGGTCTTTTCTTGTGGATTAGCTATTTCAGTAATATAATTTTCTGCTTTGTTTTGGAATGCAAATCCAATGAATGATGCATGTTGGTTTATTTGCAGGTGCACTCAAGGGATTGGTCGGACTACCAAGGCGACAAAGGCATCGACCCAAAAGAGCTATCAGTTACTAAATAGTTCATGAATGCATAACAGACAACATAGAAGAATATGAAATGTTTGAAAGATGGAAAGGTCCAGCAGTTACCCAACTGATCATAAGCTTACAAAGAAAAGATGAAAAAGAGGAATGTGAAGCGTGGGGGAACCGAAACGCTAGAGGTTTGGGGAAACCCAAGCGGTCTACTGATTTTGTTTAAATTTCAGAAAGTTAGAAGTTACAGGGACTTTTGCCCTAGAAAAACTTGTAAACCATTTGCTTGTAAGAGTAACTATTTCGTTTTACAATTAGAAACTGCAACTTTTGCCTGCTGGAGAAAACGAACTGTGGAATGTATCAATGTGATTAAATGAACAATGTTGAAGAGGAACTATTTTGTTTTTAGCTGTGTTTCATTAACTGTGAGAGTGTTTAACTTCCTAAACCTATGTTCTTGTTGAATTATTTTCGGTATATTTTGTGATGTTTTCCACTGTGAGTAATGAATGTTGTTCATAAAACAATTGGCTAACTGGTTGTTCAAAAATCTGCAATTGTTCATGTGTCTTAAAAGAAGTGTCAGCTATCTGTAACTTTTCATTATGCATGTACAAAATATATTACTCACCAATGAATGATAATCCTACTCCCTAGGGATAGATTAGGTAGGTAGTTTTAAGTTCTTGTTGTATGTGATTTAGATGCTAGTGAGTCTAAGACGAGAGGTAAGAACCTGCGCATCACTTTGTGACTGATCCTTGCATCTTATCACCCTGCATGGTTAATTAGGCACTTGCATATCATACTTAATTCAAAAATACAAAATTACACGGTGGACCGGGCCGCAACCGGTAAAGCCTTTGTTTTTGTTACCTTGACCTATGGTAGCCGGACCGCAAACCGGACGGATTCCCCATACCAAACAGTCACAGGCTAGCTGGGAACGTTGATTGGGGAGAATCCCTTACTGTTGTTGCCTGTGAATTTCTGGGCCTCAATAGTTTTGGCACTAGAAGGAGGGCCGCCAGTGTATGGCTGGGTGAGGAAACCCGTTTTCCCAATATTATTCCACTGGTAACAGTTCTGAGAGCAGTGGGTTTCATAATCCAATTCTGGAAGAAAGAGAATATTTATATTCTATTGGCAATGAAATTGTTAATGATCTGAGAAGACACACCAGAGCATATGTAAAGAAGATTGGAGGATTTCCAATCATCCCTGAATTTCCCAGAAGAGAGTATAAAAAGAAATATCGTTGTAGAAGGAGCAAGTCAACGAAGTCGACTTGAACGAAGACCGACTTAGTCGATCAACCGACTAAGTCGATGGTCCAACCAAGTCGGATGGCCGACTAAACTAGTTAATTAAGTCGGCTAACAAACAGTCATGTCGGTTCACCGAACCGATAGGTAGTTATGTTGTAACTGTTTCCAAACTGTATATATTAGGCTGTTGAGCCAAGCAAAAAACTCAGTTCAGTTCTATGCCTTTTATGAACTCATTGTGATAATATAATCTGTTCCATTCTATCCATTCTTATCTCTTGTCTCTGTTTATATTTATGTATGTTTTAGTATGTATTATTGGTAACCTTATGTGATCTGTGATATTACAACATTGGTTCCATTGCCGGTAGTACATGCCTAAGATATATGCTCACATATGATACCAGAGCAGGAGATCAAGGACTGGTGGGAACGTAAAGTTGTGAACTACTTGCAAAATTACACACGACGAAACAGATTAACAGTCGTGGAAGCCAAGGAAATATTTTTCATGGAGACGCATGAGAAGTTTGTCGAATCAGTGCCACAACTGTTGAAGCAGCTTCTAGATGAGAAGATCGGACACAACTAAAGAATAGCAGTTGCTAGATAAACTATTCCGAGGAGGACGAACAAATCTGTCGGAGTGGTTTGAGAAAATCGCCAATGACTTCTGTGAGGAGTGAGCGATCGAAGACAGGACGTCAGTGGAAACTGTCAAAGCACAATTCTACACAAATTTCACCGACCAATTCTTGTGCACCTTGCCGAACTTGCTGTTCAAATTCCTGATAGAGAAAGGAGCAGGTCACATCGTCGAACCTAGACCACCACTGTGCGAACAACCACCAAACACCAACTGGGCGGAAAAGCAGAGGAAGTGGGAGAAGTTTATTGCAGAAAGGGAGTGGGAATAATTCCTGAGAAAGTGATTCAAACTATCCAGGATTTCTAAAAAGCGTCGGGTAGACTATGGGGGGGTAGCTGGTTATGTGTTGAAGGTAGAGTATAGTGGATCCTGGTCGACCTAAAGCCGATAAGCTGTCACCAGTAATGAAAAGTCGACCGAAGGGAAATCGACGGTATAGTATTGTAGGAAATTATGTCGGACATTAAGAAAATCGAAAGGGACGAAAGACAGCAACGAAGGGAAGCCAGATGAGAAAGAGCAGCAGAGCTGCACCAAAGACAAAACCCTGGGGAGACCGACCGTGAGGAGATTTCGCCAGAGTCAGGTCATGACCGACACGAAGAGGGCATAGAAGAGGAGGCGGCCCCTAAGGAAGAAGAAGTGTGGATCGAGCAACCTGAAGCTCTCCAAATAACTGTCCCCGACCAAGGAGTAACCCTTTCCCCAGTAAATCCACGTACCACAATACAGACTATTATTGAAGACGACCTCCGACTGCGAGCTGGTGACATTACTATCTGGAGCCGACTAGGTGACGAACCATTCCTAGGATGAAATCTTGTTATATGCCGACCGCTCAAAGGAAATTGGGTGACCTTTCAAACGGCACCATCCTTTCGGAGTATCCACTTGCTCTTACCGACACATGAAGGAGCACCCCCCCTGCCACATACAACTTTAGAAGAAATCCAAGAGTCAGACTTGAGCACGCAAAGTTCCAGCGGACCATCGACAATACAAATCCACAACAATACACTGTACGACGCAAAATCTACCACCGACGGAGGCACAAGTTTCATCGACCAAAACTCCTCAGGCTCGACTATATCAACGACCCCATCTCTTTCACCACCACCCACACCTCTGACCCCGCCAACTTCTGAGAGCAGTGAAAGTGACTCAGACATGGGTCACGGAACTGCCCACATTCCTCTATATGAAGGGGATGAAGACCCCAGATGACATTGGTTCATCTGTGAGTCCATCTGGGACGCAAACCAGGTGAAGGATGAAGACCGACAGATGGCTCAGTTTGTAGGAGCCTTACGGAAAAGGGCTCTGACCTGGTATATGACCTTTTCAGAACGGCAACCCAGAGCAACGAAAGCTGAAATTAAAGAACAGTTATTATCCTTTTTCAAGACCCCAGACGCTAAGCACTTGGCCGCTAAAAAGCTCAAGACAACGCAGCAAAAGCCAGGGGAAATTGTCCGCGATTATGACAAACACTGGAAGGACCTGTTGAGTCAATTAGATTATGTTATTGACAAACAATTGCTAATTCAATGGTTTCTTGCAGGCTTATCACAAAAAATTCATCGACACATCAGTCTGGAAACCTTCAAGACATATGAAGATGCACTAACTAAAGCTCTGCAGGTGGAAATGGACGAGATATACCTACCTATCCGACGGACCACAGGATAGAAGAACAGCTGGAAAGTGTACAGAAGTCCTTGAAAGAATTGTCCCTCAAAAATCAAGAAATCTGGTGTACGAAATGTTCGACGGCCGGACACTCGAAAGACAATTGTCGAACTGACTACAGCAGACAAGATGTCCGATTTGTGCAAACTAAAGTCTTTTGCGACATTTTCCAGGAGACCAGAGATCATTCCACGAAGGAATGTGCGTTTAACATGAAGAATGAAAAATCTTCCTGGTGCGCCATTTGCGAGACAAAAAGTCACAATACGGCTGACTATCAACTCAACCTAAAAAACAGACAGAACTATCAGGCCGTCTACCAGACGAATGCAGTGGCGCAGAGCAATGAGCAAAATAATACCAACAACCAGAATGGGCAAGGACACGACAGCCGACGATATGAACGTCAGTACGACAATCGATGATAGAGATATGAAGGAAGAGGTCGATTCATCGGGAATCGTGATATACGAACTCGTCGACCCACACAATGCTTCATCTGCTATAAAGAAGGGCACAGATGTGCAGACTGTCCGTACAAGGACAGAACTGACCTTAAATTCTGTACGCATTGTGGGGTGGGAGATCACTCTCTGGAGGATTGTCCTACCATGTTAGAAAATATCAATAATAAAAATAATGTTAATGTCTTGTCTTGTGTGCAAAAGCATGATATATTAACTACTAAAAATCTGCATATTGTCACTCGTCAAGGCAGAAAAACAGGGCCTGATAACCCGCAAATTAGTAAAATTAAAAACACAAATAGTTATCCGGATCCCCTGAAGGAAAAACAAACTTATCAATAAGCCACACACATATTTCAAGACATTGCACAGCAAGAAGCCAGTCTTACTAGTCGACTTAGCACGACACAACAATTAACTCATCTCATCCAAACAGACAAATCGATTGCCCAATTCATTGACTTATTGCACACACTAAAAGATACCACAAGGGAAAAACAAACTAAAAACATTTGTAGCTTAAACCAAAAGGATAAAAATGATTTCGACCCACTTGTCAACCTGGAAATCGAAGGATACCAGGTCCGACAGGTAGTGCTCGATTTCGGGTCTCAAGTAAATATTATGACCAGGAATACATGGGAACATATGGGTAAACCTCGACTCTATGAGTCAGGCATCTATCTAAAAATAGCCGACCAAGGTCTCATTGAACCCATTGGGGTTTGGAGAGGTGTCGACACAACCATTAAGGGAATCTCGACCAAGGTTGATTTTGAAATTATCGACCCGAAGGAAGGTTATAGCTCTTTCCCATCCCTAGTAGGTCGACCTTGGGGATGAAAGATGAAAGCATCTATATCCCTAGACAAGGAAAGAATCAAACTCAAAGGGAATGGTCACAAGGTCATTGTACCCATTAATCCTTCCCAAGGACAACCTTGGTCTGAACCAATTGATGAGGAAGTAGATGTTAGACAACTCTACCAGATCCACAACAATCTGGACTATACAGAACCAAACGTCCAAGGGGAAATTTACTTAAGTAACCCAGACTCAGTTGGCTATAATTCAGATGCTGAATTATATGACTGGGAGATGGAAAATTATGAAACACAAGCAAGAGGGTGCTGGACTATACAAAAAGTATAGAAAAAACCCACCTGACAGTGCTTTGTAGTCTCAATTATCCCTAAGATCTTTGAAAAGAAACTCAGAGAACTCCCTACCTTACAACCGACCAACGTAAATACCCCACAAACACCAAGGTATAAGGAAAGGGAATCCCCAGTCCTACATGTCGAACAAGTATATAAAAACATTGGAGAACATGGCTGGCTTCAAAGTTTAGTGGAAACATTCACAGGTCAAGCAGCTAGATGGTGGGATACCCATCAGTCAAAACCATAGACCTGGACCACTGCTTCAACTTACTTCGTCTAACGGTTTGGGGGGAAAAAGATAACACAGGAAGCCCAAATCCCTATCTTCACACAAGGACAAAACCCAGAAGACCACATTAGGACTTGTGAAAAAGAGTGGAGAAGACTTGGACATAAGGATGAAAGAGCCTGGCCACACTTGTTCCCATCAACCCTCGACGACTTACCTAGTAAGTGGTATAAGATGGAAGAAGCTAGGGGAGAAACCTTCTTCTGGCATGAACTAAAGGAAAATTTCATTAAAGACTTTAAGTTCGAACCTCAAAATAAACACTTAGTCACACCAGCAACACAAATACAACACTTTCTCCAACCGACTAAAAAACTACCCTATCCAAACCATCGCCAGATCCAGAACTGTAACATCATCCACACCAGATCAAAAGTCGAGTCGACCCAGTTACAGTTAGAAAATGAACAAACAAAAGGCAAGAGCTTCAGGTGGAAAACCAACCACGTTGAAACTACAAAACCTATCTATTCAATTCTAAGGGTCACGACCAACGACAAACCAGACACCGACAGAATGACTGCAGCTGACTTACCTGCTACATTTTCACAATTCACAGAAGGAAGTCGACCGATCAACGAAGAAAAAGCACCGGAGTGGTTAGATGCAAAGGTGAAAACTAAGGAGGTCGACATTTCAAATGACGACCGTCCAAAAATTGCAAAGATTGGTGACTATTGGAGTGAACAACAGACCGCCGAAATAGTGACCTTAAAGAATTCTAGGATGTATTTGCCAGAGACTATAAAGACCTCAAAGGGTTAGTTCAGGAAATGGGTGAAATGAAAATAGATACGAAACCTGATGTCCGACCTGTCAAGAAAAGACCTTATAAACTAGCTCACAAGTACAAGGAGATAGTTAAGAAGGAAATAGACAACATGTTAGCAGCAGGGATCATCTACCCTATAGACCAGTTGGAATGGGCAAGTCCCATGGTCGTTCAGCCTAAGAAACATGATCCGACCAGGTTAAGAATTTGTGTCGACTTAAGGGATTTCAACAAAGTCACACTCACAGATCCATTCCCCACACCCTATGCTGATGAAATATTGAATGAAGTTGCAGGACATGAATGTTACTCCTTTACAGATGGATTTTCAGGCTACAATCAAGTACCCATAGCAAAAGAGGATCATAAGAAAAAAACCTTTGTATGTGAATTTAGGTCGTTTGCCTACAGAGTTATGCCCTTTGGGTTGAAGAATGCACCTGCAGTATTCTCTCGAATTGTTGTCAAAACATTCCAAGAATATATCTATAAAACCATGGCAGTATACTTTGACGACTAGACAATCTACTCCACCCTAAAGGATCGCTGCACATGGCTCAGGCTTATGCTGGAAAGATGTTGACAGATACAACTTTCCCTGAATATTAAGAAATGTATCTTTATGACACCCATAGGCATACTCCTCGGACATATTGTTTGTAAGGAAGGCATCAAGGTCGACTTTGCTAAAATTAAAATCATCCTCGACCTGAAGCCCCCAATAAACCCTAAACAGGTTCGAGTGTTATTGGGCCATACAGGATATTATAAGAAGTTCATACGACACTACTCAGACATGACCTACCCCCTAGAGGAACTATTAAAGGATGATATAGAGTTTAAATGGACAGAAGAGTGCCAAATATCGTTCGACAAACTGAAAAGAAAATTGGTCGAAGCCCCCATACTCAAAT
>LPNX010224177.1:11539-25808 GCA_001517045.1 Pseudotsuga menziesii
ATATTATATATAGAGACATGTTTATGCCCTAAATAAATTTGTGTTTACTTTAAAATGAAAGTTAATGCAAACAAAAAGAAGGGCAATAGATGCACAACAATTAGTCTCTCATGCCGATCTTTCATCTAAATTTGGTACATTTTGCCTCCTAAGGCAAGGCCTTCCTATGAATATTATCCCTTTAGATGACTAAAAGTAGATATTATGACTTTTGTTTGTCTCATTAATTATGATTTACTTAATTCCAAGTTGAATATGATATATGCTTTATCTCAAAGTGATTTAAATTAGTTTTGTGATTCGCATAGAGTAATGTTGGGCAATCTAATTGCTTAACTTGCTTGTACCTTAGAGTATCAATAAGCTTATAAAGTGTAAAGAAAATGTGTAAACAAATGTATGCTTACATTCAATTTATATAATGGTATGATGCTAATTAATATCCATAATTGATTTAGAACAAATAGGTAATTGCATTGATTTAACAAATAATATAATACATAGGTATCAATCACTTCCATTAAGTTAGGAAGTCATTAAATGCAAACATAGAGGCCATTTCAATATTTTTCTTATTTGAACTTTGCAATGTAAATTTCAATATCTCTTCCTTCTAGAATCCATATTAAAAGATGAGAAAGATTGTATGTGTGGATATAAGAAAGTTGAAAAGGACATATTGTAATTGGTCATTACTTAATTTGTTTATTATTTATTATAAGCATTATTTTACACCTTTACTTAATCATTATTTACCTTAATTATTATATAACTTTTGAAGTAGCCTTTTGATAGTATTATCTAAATTATAGATGATACTTTCCATAGTACTATTAAATGCTACTTTAGAATTTACATAATAATTTACTTAATCATTATTTACCTTAATTATTATATAACTTTTGAAACTTCTAAAGTAGCATTTTGATAGTATCATTTAAATTATAGATGATACTTTCTATAATACTATTAAATACTACTTTAAAAGTTACATAATAATTAAGGTAACTTTTGAAGAAATAAAAATAAACATTGAAAGAATAATTAAAAACAAAAAGTGATAATAAAAAATTAAAATTTAAGATCACATTTATAAAACAAAAAATGAGGAGGTAAAAAGGGCAAACAAGTTAATCTATTGGGTTAGACAAATTCATCTGAAAGTGCAGGGGCAACTTGATAAGAGTCCAAAAACAATACAAACTTCACCATGACCCACGTAGGACTAATCATAAATTATGTGTTGGATATAAGGTTTGGCTCTATCTCAGTAAAGAGTAAATGCAAGGGGCAGTAAATAAGTTGAAACCATTGAGATACAGACCATTTGCAATCACCAAGCAAGTCAGTGGCAATGCATTGAAATTGAGTCTACCTCACCGAATGCACTTGAAGAAATAAAGGAGGATCCACTTTACAAATGTCAACCAACGCTATACACGGTGTTCGATGAAAGGCGGGAGACCATAGAATAGTGTGTCTCGAGAATTTCTTGAGTTATCATTTTCATGGTGGATAAATTAAACATATTTAATGTAAAATTGTTAAAGTTATTGATATATTATTTATTAAATTATTATATTCTATTTGCTTAGTTGATACATTAAATGAAAAATTATAAAACTTTTGAACATTATATATCTACTCAATTTTATATTTTCTAAACTAGTTTATATTAATTTTAAATCAAAATCTATTATCTTTATAGATCAAATTTATTGTGATACATCATTTTTTTGTTTTAAATTAAAAAAAAAAAATCTACACACTTAAAAAAAATATATTTGATTTAAGCAAATTATTATTAAATAAACCTAATTAAAATTTAGTTTTTAAGAGAAAATTAAGATACTATAAAAGGGTCATTAATTCTAACTTGCAAGATAAGAACTCTAGGTAATGATTAGCTCACCAAAAAAAATTAATATAGCCTTCTAACTTGTTAAAACTACAGTGAGCACACGAAACACGATTTTAAAGTAAACCATGTATTTTCCTTGTTAAAGTTAAATAGACCAAAATTCATCTCAATAGACTTTAATCATTAAAATAAAGTATATAAAAATAATAATAATAAAGAAAAGAGTCGTCTACTTATATGATATATGATAAAGATAATGAGAATAAGGAGTTAAATTACAAGTGATTGAAACGTAGGTAGTTCCATTCACCCACCGACCATCGATTTATTGGATTATTTCCCTAACAAGAAACATTTTAAGACGTTACATTAATTGGAAGATTCTCCTATGTACCAAATATTGCAGTTAGATGCCATGATTGCGGTGGTACCATTTTCAGCCTTGACTAACTATACTGGGTAGTAGGTACAGTGAAAACCATTTTCAGCCTTGAGTAACTACATTGGGTACAGTGAAAATTCACATCGTTGCACGGCTCACAGGTCCCAACTTCCAACTTCCCACCCCAATGTCAGCTACGTTTCGTGGTTTTACAATTTCAACAACTGCCAGCGGCTAATTACTCTCGTACTTTTTAGTTATATACACATCGAGTCTGTTAGCAGAAACACACGCCAGGATTGCATTCGACTTGAAAGCTTCTCAAATAGCTGCCATTTAGAGAATATCTTCTTGTTTCAGAGGAAACAAAGTCACTACGTCTATCTTCCGGCAGCCATCATAAACGCAGAAATATGCCATCACACCTTCTTTGTAAGTTTGTTTATTCTGATTCACTACTATTTTCAAGATTATTTTTGCATATCCATATAATCCTCATGTGAAACAAAAAAAAATGTAATATTTCATGTTTTCAATGGCACAGATTGAACCAAAGACAATAAACAGGCTATGCAAGCATCATACCATAGTTTCCATCAATGGCCAGCTACCAGGTCCAACTCTGTATGTTCACAGCGGAGATACTGTTGTTGTAACAGCTATCAAGAGAGCGCAGTACAATGCCACTCTTCACTGGTATGCCAAAGCCTCAACGAAACTATTTGAGAATAGTATATTCTACATGTAGATTATCAGCCAAGACTTTGTCGTTGATTATGTCAGACATGGCGTGAGGCACTTACGTACAGGGTGGGCAGATGGACCGGCGTATATTACACAATGCCCAATTCAACCAGGTGAAAACTTTACATACAGATTTACCAGCTTATATTAATCTTGCTCTAAAGCTTTTTTTGGGTTCAAAATCATTATTTTAAACATTTTAGTTATAATTTATATAAAGAATTTATTAATATTTTTACATAGCCATTTTCATTAGATTTATGAATTAATGGTTTTTGTTTATATGATTAATAAAATGGATGATGACATATAAATAAATCCAAGTGAAAGTTTATAAGAAATAACATATAAATAAATCCAAATGAAGGTTTATGGAGAAATTAAAATGTTGTGTTGATCTTTCATTTTTATTGAACCACATACCCTTTAGTGGCTATTATGATAGACCTATTGGGGGTGCTATATCCAAGAATAGCTCAAAATGATAGCCTATCCCTTTCTTAGAGAACCCTACACGATATTTCTACATTACATGGCATTATCTTGAGATAATTTAATAAGTCATCCATGACCCTTATAATTATAATCCCACTAAGCATGCATGCAACTACTATCTCCACTTCAATTTTTTTGCTTTGTTTTTCTCTACTATTTTCACTTCGAATTTTTTGTTTTGTTTTTCGTTGATGATCAATAACGGTGTGGTAACAGTTGGGGATATGGGATCTAGCCAGCGTTACAAGTTTTGAAAGGTAATGTGCAGTATGAGGCATTATAATAATTTTATACAATTTTTTGGGTGCATCTATACCAATGACATACATGACTTTTACCCAACCATATTATATATTTTGTCCATGTCTCTCCATGCCATGGTTGCCTTGCCCTAAATTAGACCACAAAAAATTCAAGAATTGAACCTTGTATGCTTTAAATCTTTATGGCCTTGTTATTTTTATTTGTGTTGCATTATCATGTGTGTTTTATTATGCCCTATTAAAGGATCATTGGATCTTAAATTAGTGGTGAACCACTGAGAAATTTCATCTCATTTTATGATTATATCTTTGTAAAATTAAACTATTTATCGAACATCATCTATAGGCTCACTACATGGGACTATCAACTCTTAGAATCTATTAATATTTCATTCTGAAATGATTTTATGCAAGCATCCCATATGATCATAGGTCCCTCATCTTGACAATTACAACTCTCTCCAAACATAGGTTCCCAAAAAGCCAATAGCATGTCTTAGATTAGAATGAAGTTGAATGAATGTATACAAATAATAAACCAACTTACAAAAAGCACATGATAGATTTCTTGCAATTTTCCAATGACCATTTGTTAACAAAGCTAGATAATTTCATGAATATGGACCATGTATGCTACAACTTGCACGCCTTTATAACATTATAAAAATAGTATAGATTACAATAAAATGACATTGTTTTCTCATAGTGAAAGGACTTTATAAGGGCATATTTCTTCAATACATTAGAGAATAAAATAATAAATTTGAAAAACTTTAATTGTTGATATTCATGTGAGCATTTTGATGGAAATGTTGTTATAATGAAATGAGTATTAATTATCTTCTCCATTCAAATGTATACTATTAAAACAAGTAGTCTCATTTTGTTTCTTTTGCACTTTGAGTGTGTCCAATTTGAAGATTGTGGCCATTCATGATATAGTTGAAAAAAAATTGTACTTATGAAATTTTGTTATTACTATATATAATCATGGGTGGTTGTGTTTTGCATGCCTTGTTAAGTATTTAGTATTATTATGTTTAATGCATGTTCCTATATATGTTGTATTTAGAAGGGTTATGGTATAGTTAAGTGGACATATGAACCAAGAAAGCATGATTTTTGTTGAAATCAACATATCCATGTTGAATTGCTCTCAACACTATGGATTTTGAATGTCATCTTTTAGTGTCATTGGATTTCTTTAGTTTTTGTATGGTCATTTTTCAAGTTCATAGGGTTTAGTCAATCCTGGTTCATATGGGTTTAGTCAATCCTAGACAAATAATCACTTACTAATGTTAGGATTGTTAATCCTCCCTTGTCCAATTTGGTAATATGTCTAAATCAGGAGCCCATCCAACCTATTTTTAGTCACTAGCACCATTAGGTCCACTTGGCCTAACTAGGGAACATGTTCCAGTTACTAAAGTGTGGGGAACAGTAATTGAGGCCTACTGCCACTGATTGCACTTGCATGCATCATTTTAGGATCCTCCTAGATCAATTCCTACAATTTAGGAGCCACTGGGAGTGCTGATACCAAGCTTCATTAGTTAAGTTCAGTTAGTGACTAGTCAAGCTAAGTTAGGAGTCAGTTACATTCAGTTCTAGTCCTCTACATTCACTTAGTGCTAGGTTTGCATGGTTGCATGCAGGAGAGGTGCATTTCTCACCTACCACATTCAGTTAGCCTCGCTCAACACTAAATTAGACACTTGAGTTGTGTTTTAGAACTCCATTGAACTCTGATAATGGTTTAGACAAGGTCAGTTAACTATTGAGTCCTCCTATAATGATTTAGACAAGGTCTTAGTTACCTACAGTCAAGTAGAGTCTAATCAATTCAAATTTTCTCATGTGGATTTGAATTGCATGTGGCTATTTAAGCCATTGTACTTCATTGTAATTATTATCTAATTACTCTTTGATTAATGAAAAGCATTCACAACTGCAAGCCATTTTTGCACTGTTTCATTCTTCAATAACTAAGTAAATTTTGTGATCTATCCTGTGAGTTGTGTGTTTTCCCATAGATCTATGTGCTCAATTTAATATGGTATTAGAGCCTCAGCGAACAAGGTACTTCTCCTTCTCAGATCTCCTACTGGATCATTTTTTAGCAAAATTTCTCCTTCCAGCTTTGCACCAGAAGCAGAAGGTTTACCACTTAATACCCCAAGTTAAGTAATTGTTGATCAAGCTTGATCAACAATGCTAGGTGTGATGAAAACCTGAAATGTGCAGGATGCCCAACCGTACGGTGCCTTTTTTTGTTTTGCAGGTACAACTTCGAAATGAAATCATTAGTTCCTCTTATCACCTGATCCTCAGACTATTTTGAATGGAAGATGAAGACTTTTTTATTTCTAAATAGACAAGATCTTTATTGGGTGTCTGATGGATTCCATAGAGAGTCTTTTGAGAGTGAGAATGACTAGCTAAATGTATGTGATGTAGCTTTTGGAATAATGAAATTGGCTCTTTCTCCTAGCTTGCACTACCTCAGTAGATCTATTAAAGATCCACAGGAACTCTGGACAAGATTGGACAGAACCTTTGGAATGATTGAAGAGGATCATAATAACACTTTAGAGAGCATATACAGAACCATAATCATTATAAAAAACTTGGCCTCCACTCTCTCTGATGAAGTTATTCAAGATGAAGAAGAAGCATAAGCTTCTACACAGTCAATTCGAATTGAAGACAGTCTCCTTGCAGTGACTCCTTCTCCTGATGCTCCTGAAGTTTATGAGATCTTTGATATCTCATCTCCTCGTATGGCTGAAACAAAAGAAGAAATTTGAATATCTAATATTGAAGAAAAATACTGCTGCACTTCCATGCAAACATTCATCGGTGATTTTCCTTTGAATTATGTGCAAAATTTGCGAGTAATTGCTTCCAAAAGTGAAGAGGAATTTGATTTTTCTCTCTCTAATGTTGATCTTGGTGTGAAAATATGTAAAAACTTGGATATTTTGGAAGAAATATTAGATTATAAGAGTGACACATTCGATCGCCATGATCTAGATCTTCCAGCGAATTCTTGCAGGATTGAATGCACCAAAATTCAAAATTTTGAAGAAGAAGAAAGTTGTGCATCCACCATCTCGGTTGACCATTTATTTGGATATGATATGAACCTTATTTGATATGATATGATCTTATTTGGATCTGATCTAATATTGTTTTGTTCAAATTTTCAAATTCATAAGCTTTTAGTACTGCTTGTAGTTTTTCTCATTAATTTTGTGAAGAAACAAGTACCACAAGTCTCCTTCGAAACTACTGTTGGGGATTTGATTTGATTTCATAGTTTTGGATCTGTTATGAACCTATTTAGATTTGATTTAATTTTTGATATGATATTATTTGGTTCAAATTTTAAAATCCAAGAGCTTTCAGTCATGCTTGTAGTTCTCTCACCAATTCCGGTGTGAAAAATCAAGGACCGCAATTTCTCTTCAAAACTCCTGCTGGGGATTTGGTGTTAGTTTCCTCTTATGAGGTTGCTGATATTTTATTTTTTGAATCATTATATATTTTTGAAGCTATATCAGACTATGGAGCTCAAGCATTCGCTCTCAACAGTCCTAGTGCCTCTCTACCATTGATCACATGCTCATCTCCTCACATAACTAGTAAAGAGGAAGACATTCTGCATCCGCCTGAACACTTGGGGCTGAGTTTACCACTCATGGTTTGTTGTTCATGGATGCAACATATCAGTTTATTGATTGTTCCTCATATGTTCTGAATCCTCAAGAACCTTTTCTCACTTATTAGTTGATTTCAACTGCTCTACATGGCTCCAGTCTTCATCCGATAGCTGTCTATATTTCTTATTTAGTTGAGCATATCATTCTTCTTCCAAAGAGGAAGATTCCTCTAGACATAATGTTGGAGAGGTTCAGATGCCATGCCCCAGGATACCTGTGCACAGAAGAACCGGATTGATCCTGATTGTACCTGCTTAATTAGAGGGGGGGCTTTTTTCCCATCTGACTTTTTCCCTAGCTCCTTGTATTGAGCAGTTACTTTACTTTACTTGATGTAATGGGTGACCTATGGTCTTAGTTACCAGGGCCCATAGATTGTCCAAGTTACCATTCAGAGGGAGTGTTAGGATTATTAATCCTCCCTTGTCTAGTTTGATCATATGTCTAAATTGGGAGTCCATCTAGTCTATTTTTAGTCACTAGCACCATTGGGTCCACTTGGCATAATTGGGGCACATGTTCCAGTTACTAAAGTGCGGGGAACACTATTTGAGGCCTACTGCCATTGATTACACTTGCATGCACCATTATAGGATCCTCCTAGATCAATTCCTACAATTTAGGAGCCACTCGGAGTGCAGATACCAACCTTCATAAGTTGAGTTCAGTTAGTGACTAGTCAAGCTGAGTTAGGAGTCAATTACATTTAGTTCTAGTCCTCTACATTCAGTTAGCACTCGGTTTGCATGGTTGCATGCAGGAGAGGTGCATTTCTCACCTACCATAGTTAATTAGCCTCAATCAACACTGAATTAGACACTTGATTTGTGTTTTAGAACTCCATTGAACTCTGATAATGGTTTAGAATAGGTTAGTTAACCATTGAGTCCTCCTATAATGATTTAGACAAGGTATTAGTTACCTACAGTTAAGTAGAGTCTAATTAATTTGAATTTCCTCATGTGGATTCGACTTGCATGTGGCTATTTAAGCCATTGTACTTCATTGTAATTATTATCTAATTACTCCTTGATTAATGAAAATAATTCATAGCTTCAAGCCATTTTTGCACTGTTTCATTCTGCAATAACTGAGTAAATTGTGTGATTTATCCCGTGAGTTGTGTGTTTGTCCATAGATCTATGTGCTCAATTTAATAGCTAATAGAAATTCATTATAAACAATGATTTAGTCAATGATGTTTTTTCTGGTCTTCACTAGTATTTTACTATTCTCTTATGCTTCTTTGAAGTATCGGACTTGGAAACAAGGAACCTACATTTAAAAATGTTGAAAGTATTATTTTTATCGAAATATTTTCTGCACTATGTTACCATTGAATGGGGTTTGTCTATTCATATTGATAGAAGGATCCTTCTAGTACCAATGAATTAAATGGGCATGAGGAACAAGGCTTGTAAATGAATCTTGGGACTTGGTCATATTTAGATGTATACAAAAGACTTTTTATCTATAAAAAAAACCATGTCAGAAAAAAATATTGAATATACCCTTGTTTAAAGATATCATTGTAAATTTTCCTAGATCATATTATTTATGTCTTACGAGTTATGAACATGACCATTTT
Source organism: Pseudotsuga menziesii (assembly GCA_001517045.1). NCBI lineage: Eukaryota > Viridiplantae > Streptophyta > Pinopsida > Pinales > Pinaceae > Pseudotsuga > Pseudotsuga menziesii. The sequence continues at coordinate 20,598 of LPNX010224177.1, forward strand.
TGTACAAATAAGAAGTTAATTTTGGTAATGCCCAACAAATGATCACAAAATTAGGCGAATAGAACTAAAAAGAATGGCTATGGGAATGTGAAAGCAATTGCTAAATCAAAATAGAGAGAAGAGAAGATAAATAACAAAGTGTCTTGCAAAAGTTAAATATTTATCTAAAAGAAGATATAAATTAAAATAAGGTGCAAATACCATAAAGTCTCTATTAGCACCCAAATCTACATGTCAATTTTTTTCATTTTTGGCCCGAGTGTTAAGATTCCTCGCTTTTGCTAGTCTCTCTAAAAAAATGTGCTACCAAAAGTGAGAGCAGTATAAGAGCTAACCAAAACATCCCCAACCCTTGGGATTCTGAGAGACCAATTCATGCTTAAATTGCAATTTTGGTTGTTTAATTTTCAATTGGAGATTTAGTCTAGGACAGGCATAATCATTTGACTGATTTTTATCGCATATTTTTGCCAGAAAAACAAGCATTTTAGTTGTCTTTTATCCTACTCACAAAAAATGGTTTAGTTCACTAATAAAATCTCGCCAAGTTTTTCATAGGCTCCCATTCTTAACCCAATGAAATATTGAAATGTACTGAGGTCCTCTTCTTCTTCCGCTAGTCAAATTTTAAATTAAATGCTCTTTTGTTTTTATTTAAAAAAAAACAAACTCCATTTAAAAAAAATAAAAGTTAAATGAATTGATAAAAGTTGTTATTTTAAAAATCATTTTATAATAATGATTTTTATTTATAAAAGCTATTTACTTTATCCATATACTTTGTTTTTCATCCATTATGTTATGCATGGTATTTTGTCCAAAAGGTATCTTTTCCTCTAGAAAGACACACTAAGCCCAATCATCATGTTTATTATCAAGCCATTCACTCAAACACTCAAGCTACACCAAGTGACAAATCCCATCATCCAAGAGCTCACGGGTCTCTTTCATTGCACAAAGCATCCAGTAAATGAAAAATTATTTATGTATATATCAAACAAAAAACTTGTGCGCCAAGGAGAAAATGCGAGTGCCTTTCGTTTTGTAAATCCAAGGCAGTGATAAATGCCAATGTCATGTTGAAGAAATATAAAGTAGTGCCCACGTATGAGTTGGTTGATATGTTTAGTCTCAGATGATTGAAACAATGTTCATCCATGCATCCAACTGTCAAAAATATGCCAATAGTTGTCGATTGCCCCAACAAGTGTATGAAGGAGTTTGTTGAGACGTTTGGGCTACGAAAATATGTTGATTTCATTTTATAAATTGACTGGTAAAATGTATAAAAAATGTTGTCTTTATATGCTAACTCAACCCAAATCATCCATTATAACACAAGAACTCTTTTCAGAAGCTTTGTTCAGTTTTGTCTGAATGCAATGTAACATGCTAGAGCCAACAAAGGCACGGACTTGGCTAGGTGGAAGCAAGATAATTCCCTCTTAGCTCTTTGCAACAATTCAATGCTAAACTCTTTTGATTTTTCCAAGCCCATCAATTTTGGATAAGTGGCTTTATCACTGATCAAATCCTTTCCTGCATTCTTTCCCAATTCTTCTGATGATTTCGTGACATCGAGTATGTCATCCACAACCTAAAAAAAAATCCCCACGCAACTGGAATGCCTTCAAATTCTTTCCATCTCATCCTCCAATGCTCTACCAATGATCACCCCACACACTACCAAGTACTCCAAGATCACTGCAGTCTTGTGATTTTGAATCCATTCTAGAGTATCTAGATCAACAGAAGCATCCCCTTTGCTTGCAAGATTAAGAAACTACCCACCCATAAGCCCTTGAGAACCAGTTGTTCTACCTAATTAAAACACCAGCCTCGAAAACTTATCATTCCCCATAGTTTTTGTTGTAGAGACTGCAATGTGCTTGAAGGAAATTGAGAAAAGTGTTGTTAGGGTTAACCTTGACTTGAGATTGAGTGAAAGGTGGTTAGGTCTAGCACATGGTTTGTTGTAGCCCATGGTATTGTCCCATGGTATTGCATGTGTTAACCTTGACTCGAGATTGAGTCAAAGGTGGTTAGGTCTAGCACATGGTTTGGGCACATGGTTTGTTGTAGCCCATGGTATTGCATGTGATTAAGCCTTTATAAGGCTTGAGGAGGATCCATTGTAATTGTACTGGATATGTGTACTATAATGTACTGGATATGTGTACTGTAATGTACTAGATGTGGGCATTGTATTGTACTGGAAGAGAGACTATGAGAGAGTGAAGAGGAAGTGCAGTTGTTTTGCTGCAGGGTGTATCCCTTCATCTTTCTGGACTGCAATAAAAGGACTGGCAAATTTCTTTGTGGACGTAGCCCATCGTTTGGGTGAACCACGTTATATCTGTGTCTCTCTGTACTGTTTTAATTTGTTTTGCATCTTGTTTATTGATTTAACTATATATCTGTTATTGCTCTGCGGTCCTGTTTTTCTAACAATTGGTATCAGAGCCAAAAGGTCTATTTTGGTTTGTAAACTCGCAGTAAAGAAGGGTTCCTGGTTTGAGTGGGAGCAATGGCGAAAGAAGGAAAGTTTAGGGTCGATAAATTTATCGACCAAAACTATCAGTTATGGAAGATGCAAATGGAGGAATATCTGTACCAGAAAGATTTGTACCTGCCATTGGGCAGAAAAGCAAAATAGCCAGTGGCTATGAAGGATGAAGAAAGGCACTAGGAACAATACGACTGTGCCTGGCTTCATCGGTGGCCTTCAATATTTCGAAAGAAATAACAACAGAGGGTGTGATGAGCGCATTGAGTAAGCTCTACAAAAAACCCTCGGCTTCTAACAAGGTATTTTTAATGAAGCATTTATTTAATATGAAGATGTCGGAAAGTGGATCTGTTGCTGACCATTTAAATGAGTTTAATACACTTACCAGTCAGTTAAGTTCTGTAAAAATGAACTTTGATGATGAGGTTAGGGCTCTTCTAATCTTGTGCTCATTGCCAGAAAGCTAGAATAGCTTGGTCATGGCTATAAGTAACTTTGTCCCTAGTTCAAACACTCTTAAGTTTGATGATGTTGTTAGTGTTATTCTTAGTGAGGAAATGTGAAGGAAAAGAACAGGTGAGACATCAGGTAATGCGTTGACCATGGAGAGCAGAGGGAGACAAAACGAGAGAGGAAGGAGCCTAGGAAATCACGACAAGTCTAAAAAGGGAAGATCCAAGTCCAGATTTGGAAAAATAGAATGCTGGAACTACGGTAACAAAGGACATCAAAAGAAAGAATGCAGAGCACCAAAGAAGAAAGGTGAGAGGCAGCAAGAGACTACCCAGGAAGCTAATGTAGCAGGTGATGTGTTACAAGATGCTTTGATTCTTGCATTAGATAATACTAGTGATTACTGGGTAGTAGATTCAGGGGCTTCATGTCATGCTACACCCCATAGGAAATTCTTTTATTATTATGTTCAAGGTGATTTTGGGCATGTGTTATTGGGGGATGATGAACCATGTAAAATTGTTGGAAAGGGGAAGGGACGGATTAAGCTAAATAATGGAAATGACTGGTTGCTAAAGGATGTAAGGCACATTCCTGCTATGAAAAGAAATCTGATCTCAACAGGGCAGTTGGGAGATGGCGGCTGTTTGTCTACATTTGGAGAAATGTGGTGGAAGGTTACTAAAGGATCAATGGTAATTGCAAAAGGAGATAGGATAGGTACATTATATTTATGTCCTCATAACACTTATTATTCTATTTCTGTAGCTTCCACAGAAACAGGTGCAGCGTTGTGGCATCATAGGTTTGGCCACATGAGTGAGAAGGGGATGCAGATTCTCCACTCAAGGAAACTGCTTCCAGATATGAAGCAAGTAAGTTTGGAATTTTGTGAGAATTGTGTTTATGGAAAACAGAAGAGAGTTAGATTTCTTAGGGTTGGGAAACAAAAGAAGAGTGAAAAGTTAGAGCTTGTCCATACAGATGTATGGGGACCAGCTCAGGTACAATCTCTTGGTGGCTCTCGTTATTATGTTACTTTTATTGATGATGCAACTAGAAAAACTTGGGTTTATTGCATTAGACAGAAATATGATGTGTTTGATACTTTTAAGAAGTAGAAAGCTGTGGCTAAGAATGAGACAGGAAAAAGGTTGAAATGTCTCAGATCTGATAATGGAGGTGAGTACTGCAGCAAGGAGTTTGACAGTTATTGTTCACACAATGGGATTCGTAGAGAGAAGACAGTCCTTGGAACACCCCAAGAAAATGGCGTGTCATAAAGGATGAACAGAACGATCATGGAGCGTGCAAGGTGTATGAGATTGCATGCAGGGTTGCCCTTACAGTTTTGGGCTGATGCTATAAACATTGCTGTTCATTTAATAAACAGAGGGCCTTCAAGCGCTTTGGATGGTGGAATTCCAGAGGAGGCATGGACAGGTAAATAGGTAAAATACTCATTTCTGAGAACTTTTGGTTGTGAAGCATTTGTCCATATTGATAAAGATGATAGAAAAAAGCTTGAGGCTAAATCCAAGAAATGTACCTTTATTGGATACGGGGTTGATGATTTTGGTTATCGCTTATGGGATCTTAAAAATCGCAAAATCATTAGGAGTAGAGATGTAGTATTCAATGAAAATGTCATGTACAAAGATCAGTTGCAGGGAAAGAAAGAAGAAAAGGAAAACATAGAGTACACAGTACTTGATGAAATCAAAGAAAATGAAGTTCCAAAAGCACCAAAAAATCAAGAACAGCAGCAGGTACCTGAAACTCCTGCAATTGTAAGAAGGTCTACCAGGTTAAGTAGACCCCCTGAACGATTCTCTCCTTCACTGTATTATTTATTGATGACTAATTCTGGTGAGCCAGAATGTTTTGAAGAAGCAATGCAGGTAGAAACTAGAAAGAAGTGGGAGCAAGGCATGGATGAGGAGATGGACTCATTGGCAAGAAACCAGACTTGGGATCTGGTTAAGTTGCCTCCAGGAAAAAGGGTATTGCAGAATAAATGGGTTTATAGGTTGAAGGAAGAAGATGGAGGAAAGAAGCGGTACAAGGCTAGACTTGTTTTAAAGGGGTTTGCACAAAAGAAAGGTATAGACTTTGATGAAATATTTTCTCCTGTTGTTAAAATGACTTCTATTAGAACTATTTTAAGTCTAGTGGTGGTAGAAGATTTGCATCTTGAACAATTAGATGTAAAAACAACCTTTCTCCATGGGGATTTGGAGGAAGAGATT
>LPNX010224177.1:32886-44469 GCA_001517045.1 Pseudotsuga menziesii
TCACGAATCATTACCAATTATAGTCGTACTACATAGTATGACTATGAATCATCCCTATTGTTGAGGAAAAATTCATCAATGTTGTTGGGATAGTATGGGCATGAATTTTTATAGTTGTTGATATTGAACTAATGACCCTAAGAAATAATCTTTGGACCATTGATATGAGTAATTTTCAAAGGGAAAATGTAGTAGCACTTTGATACAAGGGTTGCATATCAAAACAGGGAAATAATAACTCAACTTGGGTGGTGAGAGAAATTTCATCACATTTATCCTCTATATATGTAACATAAAGATTCAAGGGACAAGGAAGTCAAGGTGTGGAGAAAGTCAAAATGAATTTCTAATTGATATTAAGGATCACATTTTTCTTATAATGACTCCCTTGGTATTAAACTCATAACATGTGAGTATATAGACCATAAGCATATACAAAAAAACATAAGCAATTATTTCACACATGAATTTAGTAACATGATGACTCCCTTGGTATTAAACTCATAACTGTGTGAGTATGAAGACCATAAGCATACAAGGAAAAAAAATCAATAGTTTCATGTATAGATTTAGTGACACAATTTAGTGAATGCATCACTATAATATAGTAACATAATTTAGTGGATGCATCGTTAAAATATATGTTTAAAAATATATATATCTAGGGTTGATCCACAATCATGGACTCCTTTAAAGACACTTTAGATGCCATATAATACTGAAAAAACCTGGAACCTATAACTTTAGGTCACAGTTAAGGGTACTTCCCTGATGTATTTGAAGATGAGGTAAACATACAAAAGATAAGTAATTGAATCAAATTTCATAATATATATCATTTATGCAAAAAAATATGTGTAAATGATTACAAAATTAGTTTCCGTTAGATTGGGTTTTCAAATTTTCAACATATCATAACATATATGTTTGTGTGGGTGCAACACTATATAAGGTAAATGATGTCAATTTTGGATAAAATCTTGCAGACATATCAAGGACATATGGGCATAGTGCAACACTATTTATTCATAAATTTTTCATGAATTATTATTATTATTATTATTATTTATTGAAGTCATAAAAGCTTGAAATGAAAAAGTTCTGTGTGGGTGCAACACTTTAGGGGAAAAAATAATGGAATACTTGATTTCTATATATAAGATTGTAGAGATCGCTCTCTTCTAGTGCACCATATAATTTTATTGGGAAATGGTGAAGGCAATCAAAAGTTATATAAAAAACAATTGATGTATCTATTTTCGAAAACTGATGTGTGTCATTTAGAAAAATAATAAAAAATAAATAAAACATACATTTTTGAGGAAAAAAATTACATATTCACAATCGTAAGATCGTACTCTACAATATTCTATATTTTCATAAAAAAATATTGTGTTTGTCATAGCAAAACACGCAATCGAAACTGAGCATATTGATAGAGTTCTAAAATACAGGCAATAGCCCTGGTTTATTTGTCCTAACCAATAGGTTTAGTAGTCCGAAGCTATTTCTGAACATAATGCCAAACCTTGTTCTCACCGAGTTTTTAAATTAAAAAAAAACATATATGGGTTATAACGCATATGCATTTTAGCATTATTCATATCGCATATGCGCTATAACACATATGCGTTTTAGCTTTAGTAGCTTGGTATGAGAGTAAAAAAGAGTTTACCAAGTTAGTGGATAGGATTTGGGATGAACCCCATCTAAAAAGAAAAGATCATGGTAATTATTGGCCCCTCCAAAGTGGTTTAGGGTGGAAAAAGGACGACGCTTAGCCTAAAATTTGTGAATGGTTGTGGATAATGAGGTAAGATTATTGGAGGTTCAAGGCGCTTGTCCATGGCACTTGTTTATGGCGCTTAATACATAGAAGCTTCTTTTTATACTTAATGATTGAGTTTTATTGGCTAACCTTTCTCTGAGGCTCGGAACTCATATCTAGCTCTAAAATATTCCTAATGGTACCAACACATCCACTATGAGGATAAGGATTGCGAGATCATTTATGTTGTTTTGAAACATTTTTTTGGTCGTGGACACACAAAAGCATCTTTTAGGGCCTAAGGCCAAGGTGTCATCTCTCGACTATGTTGAGGCTTCATGATGTATACATTGTGCTCAAGAACTCATAATCATACTAATATTCCCACTTGGAGGGCAAATATCTTCTTAAGACGTGATTTTTTTTCATTCAAGGCATCATTCTTGGGTCAAGATTCCTATATCATTCATTTAGGGCATATGGGTTAGGGTTTCTCCCAAAACTATGTTTGGGACCTTGATATCCATACGTAGTGGTCAAAACATCCTATTATTTCTAATTACCCCACATGGGGGCTAGGGTTATGCTCAAGAGGTCATGTATGGTAGATCAAATTTCATTCTTAAAACTATATTCTAAGAAGTTTTATTTATGGTACAAGGCCTAGGTTTCCTACCTTAAAAATGTCCAAGACCCATGGATTCATATCTACTATCCAAAACCTTCTAACGACATCCATGTCACGACTCAAATAAAATGGTAACTTTAAGAGGTCATGGCTGGTCATTTGATGTGTTTTTCATGGTCATGGATTCCTAGAATATTTTTTTATAGTCCAATCCCAATGGTTACTCCCCCAACAATGTCGAAGGCCATATGACCCATAGCTAGTGCTTGTAAGTCATGTGAGGTGATTCTAGGTATCATTTTAGGCCTTGGATGGATATAATCCTCCTTTATGGACTAAGGCTTGGGTTTACTCTGTCAACCATGTGTAAGGCCTTGAGACCCATTTCTACTATTTAAAACCACTCAATGGCATGATGATCCCTAGTTTTTGGGTAGGGATACCATCAATAGGTCCTACATGGTAGTTTGAAGTGTCCTTATTGACCTTCAATGACTAAGGGATTCATTTAGGGCACAAGTCTTGGGTTTCCTCCCATTTCCATGCATATAGCCCTGAGACCCATAACTACTGTAAAGAAAAATACCAATTTCTCACATATCCCTAATATAAGGCCAAATACCCCCTAGAGAGGTCATGTGTGGTGGCTTGATACATTATTGTTTCCTGTGGATCCCTAGAAGCTTCCTTTAGTGTCTACGACCTGGGTTTCCTGATCACTCAACCATGTCAAGGGTCTCTAAATCCATCCTTAGTGATTAAAACAACCTAATGGTTTCAATGCCCACACACAAAGCTAACAATTCCCTCAAGATTAAACATATGGTGGTTTAAGGTGTTATTGGTGGTCATAGATTCCTAGAAGCTTTGTTTAGGGCCTAAAGTAGAGGTTTAATCCCTTGCCCTCCCTCCCACTTATATTTATTCCCCTCCCACCAATCCCTTCCCTTTATATTTGTCCTCCCTCGAGTCCCCCCTCATATCTCTCCCCTACCCATCCCTCCCTCCCATGATTCCCTCTACACCTTCCTCTCCCTCCTTTGACTCCACCCCCCTCTTAACCAATGTAATGTTGGGCCATGATCCACCCCATAGACCATCTGGATAGAATATTGGGAGTCTAAATGGTATTATAATGGGATAATGATGCCATTATAGGGTTTTGGATGGGAGGGATGGGTCTTTGGACATTGACTATAGTCATGGAAGAGAAGATAATGAGTCCCTGAATCAACACCCATGCCTTATAGATGCAATATTTGTCCTTTAGTGGGATATGGGTGTCATTATGAAGTTTTATGCACTAAGGATGGGTCTCAGGTGTTAGGATATTTAGACACTTAGGAGTTCGTTAAGATCAACTTGTGTAATATATCTGTTAGGTAAAGTGTGTTTCTTTAGTATGCATTAGTATGCATTTGTAAATATTCTAATCCGATGGTCACAATATGCTCTAGACATAAAGTGATCTGATGGTTCAACTTCTCTTAGATTATACCTACAATTGATTCGTGGCTTAACACCCGATTGGTCCACAATCTCTATTTAAAGAGCATGGAGGGTCCTTCGCTAGTTGATCGATTATGGGAAGCTCATGTAACTTTCTTTCTTTTTTCATAATAAATTGCTCTAAGTAGCTATTTGACTATGGCCGTGGACCGTTTCCCTCTCGAGGGTTTTAACCACGTGACAAACATCGACGTGTTGATCTATGATATATTTGTGTGAAGTGGTTGCTCAAGGTGTTCGATATTTTGGGAGTACCCTGTGTACCCGAACATGGTATCAGGGCGTTTATGAAGAGCTGCTTTCGGTTTTGATCAAGATCTAGAACCGGTGTTGCCGAAAATTTGAAAGGGTTTCTAGTTTTGTATTTTTTGTGAATTTTTGGCCCATGGGTGTTGTTCCATTGCATCCGTAGTGCTGTTTCCATTGGGAAATAGTTTTCATTTCATCAAAAACTATTTTCGTTTGTTCCAGAAACACCCATTTCGGCAAAATCTGAAGGTATAATGTTACAGTGATAGATTTATTTTTATTTTTTTAAAATCTCTCATATTTTATCAGTTTTATTATTAGATATTTACTTTTTTAGTCTTGAAAATTGCCTTTTGTGGCTGCGCATGCTCTTTGCATGCACCTTACGTGATCGCAGCGAATCAGAAACAGTAAGGGAAAATTTTTTTCTTGTTTTATTGGGTATGTATGCTCTTTGCTGTGCACCTTGTGTGATCACGGTAAATCAGAAACAACGAGAAAAATTGAAAACATAGAATTTTCGGGTAAGCTAACCAACATCTAACCCTATTGTGTGGAATTTTTTTTTTGTGATTTGTAAAAAAAAGGCAAGCACAGAGAATGAGAGGGAAGAGTTGTAAAAAAAAAACAAAAAAACAAAATCCCCCCTTCTCTTTCCATTCTTTTACGTACATTTCAAACTTAGCTCTCCTGGTCCAAAGTTACTTTATTCCTTACTAGGTCTTGAGTTCAAGTTTTATTAAGCTACTTTTTAGTGCATGGAATTTCTACTTTCAAGTTACTTTATTGTAAAAGTGCATCTCACTTAAATAAAATAAAATAAAAAGTGAGTCTCTTAAGTCTTTTAATTTATTGCCGCACTATTTAAAGTAACATTATTGTAAAAGTGAACATCACTTATTCTACAAAAGTGATTCACTTAAAAGCAACTTTATTGTAAAGTGATTGTTAAAGGTTGATCTTGGGAAGAGGGGGGTTCTTTTTTTAGTTGGTCAAGTTAATATCTACCACGTCACTATTGGGGACATCTTCAACATTTTCTTTGATCAAGCACAACTTCATCATCCAGAATCAGTTTTCAATGTCGTTTTTTTAAAAACCACATATTTTTTAAAGCTCTTTCCATCCAGATAGTTAGTTTATGTTCTTTCAGTCATTATTTTATAGTATGTCCTCTCCTTGTGATATTATTCTTACACGTTCTAACTATTTCTCATGGAAATATCGTGTGGAGGATGTTCTGTGAAGTAGAGGACTTTTCAGGATAACATTGGGGAAAAAAATAGAACCCATTGATGATGATAAGAAAATTAAATGGGAAAATAGACGCGATGAAGCTCGTGGATTGATTGGGACGTCAATCTCTACTGATTTACAATTCCACATATTTGGAATTGATGAACTTGATCAAGTTTGGGAAAAGTTGAAATCTGTGTTTGGTAAACATAATGAAATTTGGGGTCATCAACTTGAGAATGAGTTGATTTCCTTGAATCCAAATGTTTTTTCATGCATTCAATACTATTTATCTAAGTATAAAACTCTTAGATTCTTATGTGCATAATGAAAGATTAATAAAGAAGACAAACAATGTATTTATCATATTCTTTCCAAACTTGGACTTGCATATTCTATTTTTGTATCTACATTCTACTCCATGAAAGAATCCTTGACTGTAGCTAGCTATCAAGAGCCTAGTCTTGAATCCTTTTGTGATTCCTTAATTAGAGAGCAATATAATTTCATTCATCTTGGAATAATTAACAATGCAGATACATTTGGGAAAACCTTATTGTCCCAACAGAAACAAAAGTACAAGCCTCCCAAGAAACAAAATTTTCACAATAATAAGACAAACAACAAGGGTCCCAAACCCTCTCAATCAACTCCTTATTTAAAAAATGACAAAGGATCCAAGCCAAAAGGAAATAATACTGAGCGTCATTGCAATTTTCGTGGGAAAGACAATCATGATGAATCTAAGTGTTTCAAGAATATGGTAGCCATGGAAGCAGCAATGAAGAAGCACAACATTAGCCTATATTCGTCTTCAAAATCTACTTCTCATGGACATGCACTTTGTGCTTCTGGTTACTCTTATACTGCATCTTCTTCTTCTACTTCAAATGAATGGCTCATTGATTCTGGAGCATCTTATCATATGGCTAAGGATCAAGCCATCTTTTCTACTATGCATGAATGTAACACCAAGCAAATATTTGTTGGGGATGATAGATCTCTAAGTGTTGTAGGATCTGGAACAGTTCCAGGAGAAAATGGTCATTTCAGTGATGTACTATGTGTTCCAAAAATTTTCTGCAATTTGTTATCAGTTTATCAAATTACTCATTCAGGTGAAGGTAAAACTGTGACGTTCACACCTCACTAAGTTGTAATCAAGGATTTTAGAAATCCTTAAAATGTCCTTGCTACTGGAACTGTTGATGATATTACCAAGTTGTACAAATTTAACAACTTTTGGTCATCACCTTTTCTTTCAGATTTTGTTTCTCATAGTGATAATTTGAACAAACTTTGGCATGAATGATTGGGCCACTTAAATTATTGTTCATTGCAACAACTATGTAAGTACAATATGGTGACTAGTCTTTCGATGGTATCTTGCAAGGATGGTGTTTGTTCCGGTTGTGTACTCAAAAAACATCATCGGGACAGTTTTGACAAATGTGCCTCTTGGCACGCCTCAGTTCCCTTGGAGCTTGTGCATAGTGACTTGTGTGGCCCTCTTCCATCTGCATTTTTTTCTGGTTTCAAATATTTTTTAACTTTCATTGATGACTACTCCAAACGCACTTGGGTTTACTTCCTAAAACTTAAGAGCGAAGTATTTAACATGTTCTTGGCCTACAAGGCCCTTATTGAAAAACAATCTGGTCATCAAATTATTAAGTTAAGATCTGACAATAAAGGAGAATATGTTAATAACAAGTTCACGACTTTCTACACTGAACAAGGAATCCAACAACAACACACTGTTCAAAATGGTGTAGCTGAACGGAAGAACCGCACTTTAAAAGAAATGGCTAATTATATGATCCAATCTAAGGGACTAAGTCTTCAATATTTGGCTAAGGCCATAAATTGTGCAAATTACATAGTTAATCGCACACCCACTAAAGTTTTACAAGGTATTACACTGGAAGAAGCATGGAGTAAAATTAAACCAGATGTAAGTCACTTTTGTGTGTTTGGTTGTGAACAATGGGCTCACATTCCGGATGAAAAACGGACAACATTGCAGCCTAAAAGTGAAAAGTGCATATTTATTGGATATTCAAAAGATGTAAAAGGTTATATATTTTTTTAGCCACATTATCATGATATAATCATTAGAAGAGATGTTAAATTTGATGAAAATCTCTTGGTGTGTGAGCTTAACTTGATGGGTGTGCCATCTTTGTCCTACGAGCCTGATTTGGTGATTATGCCTTCTTCTTCTTCTTCTTCCAACTTCCTTGACAGGTTTCCAACTCCAGTTTCTAATGATGACAGTGAGGATGAAAATCCACCTCTGCCTGCTCATGTTCCTCCAATTTCACTAGCACCAATGCTTCCTCGTTGGGTCCATTCAACATGTGAAGCAGCTGGTGATCTCGTCGGTGATCCTAGAGATCGATGTCGAACACATTCTCAGTTTTAGTTAGCCTCTTCTCTTTTGGATTAAGTTTTCAAGAATCATGATCCATAAACTATTGCAGAAGCTTCAGGAAATCCAGAATGGGATGCAGCTATGGATGAAGAATATCGTTCCTTAATGGTGAACGATACTTGGGATCTTGTTCCTCTTCCACAAGTAAGAAAACTTGTCAGATGTAAATGGGTCTACAGAACTAAGTATGCGTCAGATGGAAGTGTTGAAAAACTTAAGGCAAGGTTATTTTCCAGAGGTTTTTCCCAAGTTGAAGGGATTGAATACAAGAAACCTTTGCTCCTGTCACAAAAATGAATTCCATCCGCCTTGTTCTTTCCCTTGCAACCTTACATAACTAGGGAGTCCATCAAATGAATGTCAAGTCTGCCTTTTTACATGGTGATTTATAGGAGGAAATTTACATGGAATAACCACCTGGATATGTTCAGGATAACTCTAGCCTTGTCTGTCTCCTTAAGAAATCCTTATATGGCCTTAAGCAAGCTCCTAGAGCTTGGTATGCCAAAATGGATAGCTTTCTCCTTGACATGGGTTTTTCTAGATACCATTCTGACACCAATGTCTATACCAAGAAAGTAGGAAACCATCTCATCATACTTGTTCTTTATGTTGATGATCTTATCCTTACTGGTAGTGACCCTAAACTTATAACCCATGTGAAATCCAGTCTTAAGCAAAATTTTGAAATCTCAGACTTAGGACATTTGCATTATTTTCTTGGTCTCCATTTCTTGCAAACCAAAGAAGGAATATTTCTTTCCTAGTCTAAGTATGCTTGTGACCTTCTTTGCCGCTTCCACATGGAAGATTGTAAATCAGCCCCTTCTCCCTTCCAGTCTGTAGTCAAAATTTCTGCCACTTGTACTTCCCCTGAAGTAGATGCCACCTTTTATCATTAGCTTGTTGGTAGTATTTTATACTTGAATAATTCCTGTCTTGACCTTTCCTTTGCCGTTGGTTGTGTTTCCCATTATATGAAGACTCCTCATGAAAGTCACTAGAAAGCAGGAAAAAAAATACTTTGATATATTTGAGGTACAATTCAGTTTGGGATTCGTTATAGTACAGGGGGGAAACCTTTGTTGGTTGGTTTCACTGATTCAGATTGGGTCGACAATCCTGATGGTCGAAAGTCTACTACATGTTATGTTTTTAGTGTGGGATCTGGACTTGTCACTTGGGCTTGTAAGAAACAACAAGCTCTTGCTCTTTCTTTAGAAGAAGTAGAATATCGAGCTGCAGTTAATGCCAGTCATGAAGCTTTATGGCTTCGACAGATCCTTTCAAAGTTTAGATTTGAGCAGCAGCAACCTACTCCACTTTGGTGCGACAATCAAAGTGCCATCAAGCTTGCCAAAGATCCAGTTCTAAATCAACGCAACAAACACATTGAGATACACATGCACTTCATCATAAATCTTGTTCATGATCATGTTCTTGAAATGCTCTATTGCCTTATAGATGATGAAGTTTCGGACATCTTCATCAAGTCTCTTACAGAAGTGAATTTTTCTAAACTTTGATCTATGTTAGGAGTTCAGGAATGTGTCCTTAAGGGGGGATAGGCTCTAATTCCTTCTTCCTTCTCCTAATAGTGTCACTTTTGTAAATCCTTCAATCATATCCCAAGTTGTTCTTAAGGGGGGATGTTAGGATATTTAGACACTTAGTGTTAGAATAATCAACCCATAGTTAGCTACCTTAGACATTAATTAATCCATTTTTGTCTTATTTGCCTAGTTTTCATGTTCCACCTTATGCAAGTTGTCATCTACACATCCATAGTGGTCAAACTTTCTAATTTTGACTCATGGAGCGCTTAGGAAACCTCAAGAAATCAAATTTGATTTATTCCTGGCATCCTAAGTGCCCTTCTACTTTTTCTGCTTTATTGCCTGCTTTTTCAGTGCTTTAAGGCAATTGGGAAAGTTTGACTAGGTGAGGTTAACTAGTTTTTTGTCCTCCACATCCTCCACTCTTTTCTCCTATGAAAAGCATGTATGAGTTTTCCTTCCATTACCTTTTAGCTTGCCTAATTTCTTTTGCCAATTCGTGAGCTCCTTGACAGTTTTGGAAACTGCTTTATGCACCTATGGGGGATTTGCTTAATTTTAGTAATCCTGCTTTTGACTAGATTCGAATTGCCTCCTCATGCATTCGAATCCATTATGTAATTATTTATTGCAGCAGCATATGATGTTATAAGGTTGGCTATTGTACACTAATTTAATACAGTTTAGTGTTCAGCTCCATATTCAGTCTCTTTTGTGAGTGATTTTGCATGTACAATTGATAATTGTTGTGAGTGTAATTGTTCTATCACTGGATTCAATTTCCACATGGTATCAGAGCCTTTGTAGATTGATTTATCTCCTTCCAATTTGTTTTGTAGGTTCGACATCAGTGACTGGAAGCCTTCTACTAACAGTCGGGACAATTTCTGAGCTATGGATCAATCTCAGAAGATCATCTTGACTCTCTTCAACTTCTTTGAATGGAAAGTAGAGATGGAGATACTATTGAGATCGAAAGGCCTCTATAGAGTGACTATGGCAACAGAAGTAGAGCCCAATGCAGCTACAGAGAAGATAAAATGGCACAACAGGAGGGATGAGGCCTATGGTCTCCTGTGTCTGAGTATTTCCAGAGACCTCCTTTTCCATATTGATGGATTGACATCATCGAATGAAGTATGGGAGAATATTGTTGATCTTTTTGGAAAGACAAATGAGATGAGGGGACATCAAATCGAAAATGAACTGATCTCCCCAAGTCCAAATAGCTTTGAATCCCAGCAACTCTATTTCTCCAAGTTCAAAGCACTTGTTTTGTAGCTAAAACAATGTGGGATCGAAAAGAAGGATGATTAGCTGGTCTTGGCCATACTATCGAAGCTTGGACCTAAATATTCAGTGTTTTTTTCGACCTTCTATGCCACAAAGTTGACAGCTCGAACCTGGAAGATGCCTAGCCTTGCAGATTTCATGGAATCTCTCACACAAGAAAAAGACAAACTGGTGATGATGGGCACCATAAAACCATCCAAAGACCAAGCTCTGGTTGCTAGAGATTTGAGGGTGGATTCAAAAATAAAAAAGAAAGCTAAAAATCCACCTGAGCAAAAGAGAGACAAGAACAAGTCTCCGGAGGAGCCTCAAGGTTCTAAGAAGAACTACCAGAAGAAGAAGAATAAAGGAGAAATGAGCAACTGTGCATACTGTAGTAAGGGAAATCATACTGAGAGCTCTTGCATGAAGAAGCAAATAGACATGCTGACCCAAATCCTGGAGAAGAATGGCATCTCCCTTCCAGACAGCTCAAAGAAGAGAGAAGGAGGATCAAGTTCAGAAGATAGAGAGAGAGTTCATGCTTTGGTTGCTGGCACATCAAGCTCACCTAGTTTCATCATTGATTCTGGAGCTTCAAGACACATGGTTTTGACCAAGGAGGCATTCACCTCACTTGATATGTCGAAAGGTACACCAATAGTACTGTGAGATGACTCTCTCACTAAAAGTTTGGGCAAAGGGAGGATTGATCTTGATCATGGTTAGTTCGGCAAAGTGTTGTATGTTCCTAGTCTTGCCTCTAACCTCTTATTAGTGTATCAGATGACTCACATTGGGTCTCCAAAGAAGGTCATATTCTCCCCTGATGAAGTTTAGATCATAGAGATCTCAAGTGGTAAAGTCATTGCAAAAGGAGTTGCAAATCATACTTCGAAGGTATACATGTTCTCACACTTCCTACCCTACT
>LPNX010224177.1:47495-57639 GCA_001517045.1 Pseudotsuga menziesii
CCATGAAAAGCATGTATGAGTTTTCCTTCCATTACCTTTTAGCTTGCCTAAGTGCTTTTGCCAATTCGTGAGCTCCTTGATAGTTTTGGAAACTGCTTTATGCACCTATGGGGGATTTGCTTAATTTTAGTAAGCTTGCTTTTGACTAGATTCGAATTGCCTCCTCATGCATTCGAATCCATTATGTAATTATTTATTGAAGCATCCTATGATGTTACAGGGTTGTCTATTGTGCACTGAGTTAATACAGTTTAGTGTTCAGCTCCATATTCAGTCTCTTTTGTGAGCGATTTTGCATGTACAATTGATAATTGTTGTGAGTGTAATTGTTCTATCACTGGGTTCAATTTCCACACTTAGGAGTTAGTTAAGTTCAACTTGTGTAATATATCTGTTAGGTAAAGTGTGTTTCTTTAGTATGCATTAGTATGCATTTGTAAATATTCTAATCCATCAGTCACGATATGCTCTAGACATAAATTGATCCGACGGTTCAACTTCTCTTAGATCATACCTACCACTGATCCGTGGCTTAACACCCGATTGGTCAATGATCTCTATTTAAAGAGCATGGAGGGTCCTTGGCTAGTTGATCGATTATGACAAGCTCATGTAACTTTCTTTCTTTTTGTATAATAAATTGCTCCAAGTAGCTATTTGGCAGGGCCGTGGACTGTTTCCCTCTCGAGGGTTTTAACCACATGACAAACATCGGTGTGTTGATCTGCGATCTATTTGTGCGAAGCGGTTGTTCAAGGTGTTCGGTATTTTGGGAGTACCCTATGTACCCAAACAGTCTTAACCATGATAATGGGACAAAAGTGTAACAAAAACAAATCTTAAACCACTACACATGCCCTTTAAAGGGGGTATTTAGCCTTAATATGGGATATATGTGCCATTAGACTATTTTATGCATTGAATATTGTTCTTGAGGTGTTGACCATGGTCATATATCAACCATTATGAATATTTTTAGATAAGAGATAGTTATGAAGACACTACCATGGTCCAAGGATAAATTCAATATTCTATGGATTAAAGGATTTTTTATGGCTCATGGACAAATCACAAGGTCCCACGCTACGACAAGACCTATAAATTGAGTCTAAATGGGATAATGGCGTCATTATAAGGTTTAGGACTTTGAGCAATGTCATGGAAGAAAAGGTAGGGTCTTAGGACCTAAAATAAGCTTTTATGGATCATGAGCTATAAATGAGTCCTTTAATTACCACACATGCCTTCTAGATGGGATATTTGGCCTCTAGGTTGGGTATGGATTCCATTATGAGGTTATGTGCATTGAGGACAGGTCTCGATGTCTTAACCATGGGTATGGGTTCCATTATAAGGTTATGAGGTTTCACTATTTGATATGCACTAAATCGTATATGCGATATTCTAGATGGGATATTTGGCCTCTAGGTTGGGTATGGATTCCATTATGAGGTTATGTGCACTGAGGACAGGTCTCGATGTCTTAACCATGGGTATGGGTTCCATTATAAGGTTATGAGGTTTCACTATTTGATATGCACTAAATTGCATATGCGATATATCGCATATGAGATTTAGTGATCACATAATACACATGTCCGTTAAGTAAAAAGTAGTGTATGCATATCGCATATGCGATAAAATAGACATGCATTATATCGCATATGCGATATGTGTTTTATAAAAAATCTTGGGTTGCGGGATGTGGGCTAGTTTTATTGTAGAAAAAGACATAATTCTTCTGAACCCATGCATAGAGACCTGTTCAACCTGCAATTTAATCATTTCTTACACAAATCCATAGGTTTTGTACAAGTTTCAGTGGATTTCAATGGGGAATGTACGTAATAGAGGTCAGAATTTAGTGAGGAAGGTGCTTACACTAGAAGAAGATGAAAATAAAAAACAAAAGAAGAGGGAAGATTCAAGAAATCATTGGCATTCATTGGATGAGAAAATAATTCCCATTCCTGCTCAACAGATACCTGACATATAGGACGAGGAAGATAATGCAACGTTAAAGGAATCTTGCTATAGGGGAGGTGATATTCTTGGTCCATTATTAAGCAGAAAATCTTGTGACGAGTTCAATCATTATGTTCGTAATGATGCAAATGTGACTCCACAACAACCATTCCAAGTGGTTCAATCTCCTAGTCGAAGTTGTTAGCATGTAGTGGATGTAAACATCACTCCAACATTTCAAACGACAAGAAATATCACATCAAAAAGATAGAGAACTCCTAAATACATACAAGTGTACGAGAGTGAATTGACTTCCATGGAAGGTAAGGTGGCTAAACGCACTATCCTTCATCATTGTTCTCAAATAATGAAACAATATTTTGATAAAAAATACGAAGCCAGTAAATTCCAATTGTTTTTAGCTTTGCTTAAATCTAGAAATATGGAAACTGTTAGAAGAAAGTTAGGCATAAGAACATTGAAGAATATTGAATCAAGTAATCACATTGTTAAATCTCTTGTTACTGCATTCACATCGATTAGTAAAAAAAACCCTTTCACAGGACTGTAATGTGGCTCGCTGCATATTGGCTTAATCAATTGTATGTAGATCCACAAGACCAAGTCGTTTACTTAAATGCACATCACAAATTGTGCCTTTACATCCAAATACACTTACAAAATATTCAGTAAGATGAGACAACCTTGATGTAGAGGGACAAATCGAAACATTATGGGCATTTAGCGAAAGGTTTCCCTGCAAAGACATGAAGTTAGTCGAAGCAGTGAAGGGACCAGTGCACACTTTTTGGCACGATAACACTAGGTATTCTTCTAACACAAAGGATTTGTTAAAACACTGTAGGCATTCTATGAACAATGAACCTCATGTTAAACATTATCTTGACATGACACAAACTCAATTGTTCAAGATGTTTAAAGTTTCCCACGTAGAGCTAAGGCTCAAGAAAAGATCTTTTGAAAAATGCAATCCTTGGTATGTTACAATCAATACCATATGGAACACTTGTTTTTGTAGATACCACATAGAGCTTGATCTATATTATCATACATTTTCACATATACATCGTTTTTTGCATCCTAACCATGTGCAGGAATGATCAAGTACAGTACCGCCAAGGTCATCTATAGATTTAATCCATAGAATAATGTGTCTGGGGCAAGATGGGAAGGCACATTACTTAAAACAATGTGTAGAGGGTTCTTGCAACAATTGTGGTGGGATATCATTATGGTCTGATTGCATCCATGAAAGTGAAGATCAAGAATTTGGGAATGCAATTGTCGAGAAGCAGAAATATCAGTATGAGACATATCAACTACATGATGGGAAAAAAAGTAGGAAGATTAAATTGGTGACTTCACACGTGACAATGTACATGAATAATATTCATTTAACTGAGTATACATTGTTTATGGTGTTTTATAACATTGTTAAATATTGAAACATTAATATTCATGTAAATATTTTTATGTTTTTTTATAACACTGTTTATTTTTTTACACCAAGTGCAAGTATGTGATTTTATTTCATAGTTTCATGGAAAGATCCAATAGTACATTCAACATGTTGATATGGCACAATGGAAAGATGAGAAATTCAGAACATGCTGGGACACCTTTCCTCTCGAAACGATACTATCAGTGGTTGACTTTGAAAAAAATTACACCCTACAACCACAAAATGAAATACGAAGTCAATACTATCACTCAAAGTAGGTGAGCATAATGGTCTATATCACGTATAGACATGGGCCAAATAGTAATGAAGAGAAACGTGTGATACTAAAAGAAAGTCACTTCTACATAAGTGATTCCCTGACCCATGACATCCATTACATGCAACATTGCTTTAAATTATTCTATGATCATGTCATAGCTATGGATATACCATTTTATTGTTATTTGATTTGGTCAGATGGTTGTGATGGATAGTTCAAGAAATCACATGTATTTCAATGGTTGTGTTTGTTGCACATAAAATACAAGGTGCCACATATATGGAACTACTTTGAAATTGGTCATGGGAAAGGAGAGCACGAAGGTGCTGGTGCATGTATAAAAACTTCCCTTCGAAGGGAAAAGATGAAGTTTAGAGGTGCTCACCTTTGAAACACTGCATCTATAGTGAAATGGTGTGCATCTGTGATGGGAGAACAAGCAATAAGGAAACACCTATGGAGAATATTCTGGGAGGTGACAAATGTGGACCGACCCAAAACACATCGGGTGAACACAATGCATGGAACTCGACAATTTCATTCAATTAGAAGCTTAGACAACTCGGCCCTACAAATTTGGACAAGATTGAATGATTTCTTTTGCAGTTCATGTACCATCGACGAATGGGATGATTGTGAGTATACAGATACAGTAGATACATGGGATTGAGTGACACTTGGCACCGATTTCAAGGGGGTTAATGAAATAGACCATTTGGAAGATGACCAAACACATATTTCTACAGACTATGATAACATATCGGATCTCATACAAGTAAGTACAAAAACGTAAATTAGTAGTACCTAAATCGCTACAAGCCTTTATATTGAAAGAAATTTCATTTATGTTACATGTAAAACCTTATTTAAAAAATGTATTTTAAACTCAACCTATTTCCTTTCATAGGTCAGATATATGTAGTGGTTGCCCCAAAAAATAATGAATGGGGTTTTGACTATTGGTTGGCACATTTCTTAGAGGGGAAACAAGCCATTCTTGAACCTATTATAGATGGTGAAAATATTGAATTCCCAACTAGCACGATGGTTATAAAAGGGGATTACTTGACACTAGTAGCACAACAAAAAAGGAAGGGTGGGTATGTATATCAGGATTATAGAGCAGGAGCTATTGCATAGCACTTCACCAACCTGGTAGTTGGTATAAACATCAAGATGCGCACAATTTTGAATAAAAATAGGTCACATGTACAATACTTGCTACTTCATATAGAGCAAAATAGATTGATGGACACCATTGGTAGCAGAGATGATCCCGATGTCCTACTGATCGAGTGAGTGCATTGCTAGGTGTTACTAGATTGTCTAGTGTGGATAGATTGTTAGGTGCATTATTTAAACTTTAAAGTGTGTGCTGAAGAACAATTTCAATTATTTAGCCTTGGTTTATTCCCAATGTAATAAACCTGTGATTGACGGATACCATTCAAAGACATAATACTATTCAGAGGATACTGGACACTATAAACACAATCCTACAACCTCATATGAGTTTTCTATAAATAATGTTTACACATTTTCATTGGGTTCTCTTTATTTTCTTATGAGAGTACTAATGTTTATCCTTTCATGTTCCTAGGATACAAACACAATATATGGAACATTGGAGGATCCAAGGACAACCCGGTGTCTTTAAACACCAACAAATGGAAATCAGAAAATAACATGCTCTCGAGTTGTTGCAATTTACTTTTTTTGATTTTTTTCATATTAATATACATTTAATTACATTGTTGGGTCAACTCTGAAAAACCCTCGACCATTCCTGTGTTGGCAGGGTTCCCATATCAACCTTGCCCATACAGACTTGTAGGAGCCAACATCATGCAATTTTGCGACTCCGTTTGGTTTTTCGCTCCGGAATCGAAAGTCACCAAGTGTCCCTGAACAAAATTTTCATGCAACTTTAAACTCAACATAACTCAAAAACTAAAGGTTGGATCAACGAACTATTGAATCTATTGGTCTCCTAGCATGTGATTACCTCTAGGTGTCCCTCTCCCTCATGTTTTCATGGTCCAGTGACTTCATTCTGCATTGATTTTTTAAACTAGGGTTTTGCTCAGTTTCCTTCAATGCAACTCTTGCATTGGTGGGTCAACTCTACAAAAAACTCAATCGTTTTTGTGTTGTTAGGGTTCCCATATCGGCCTTTCCCATACAAAGTTTTAGGAGCCAACAACATGCAATTTTGCTGCTCTGTTTGTTTTTCACTCCCGAACTGAATGTCACCAAGTGTCCCTAAACGATGTTTCCATGTGAATTTCAACTCGACATAAATAAAAAACTTGAGGTCGGATCAACGAGCCATCAACATCGTTGGTCTCCTGGCATGTGATTACCTATAGGTTTCCCTCTCCCTCTTGTTTTCATGGCCCAATGACTTCATTGTGCATTGATTTCGTAAACTAGGTTTTTTCTTAGTTTCCTTCAATGCAACTCTTGCATTAGTGGGTCAACTCTGCAAAACCCTTGGCCATTCCTATGTTGGTAGGGTTACCATATCGGCCTTACCCATACATACTTGCAGGAGCCAACAACATGCAATTTTTCTGCTCCGTTTAGTTTTTCTCTCCCGGATTGAAAGTCACCAAGTGTCCCTAAATGAAATTTTCATGCTACTTTCAACTCGACATAACTCCAAAACCCGAGGTCAGATCGATGAACCGTTGACTTCGTTGGTTTCCTGGCATGCGATTACCTCTAGGTGGCCCTCTTCCTCGTGTTTTGATGGCCTAATGTGTCTAGAGATCACTAATAAAACACATGTTGCGGCATTAAGAAAACACATGTTGCAGCATTAAGAAAACACTAAATGTCTAGAGATCATAGGCTATATTATTCTTATACTAAAGTATAAGCCAACAACCCATATAATAAAACTAGGGTTCAAAAATTGAGACATGGAACTACAAAGTAGGGTTTTATGAACTCTTTAGGTTTGAAGATAAAATTAGATTGGTTAGTATCATTTAAGTAGAAACCAAAAGGCCATATATCCCTAGGCTACACTTATAAATTGAAAACCAACTAGGGTTTCATGAACTACAAAATTGCATACTATAACTAGAGTTCACAAGTTATGAGATGGAATTAGGGTTTTATGACCTCTTTAGGTTTATATCATTAGATTGGTTAGTATCATTTAAGTAGAAACCAAAAGGCTATATACCTAGGCTATGCACATACATGAAAAAAATGAATAGGGTTGAACATAGATCATAAGTGGAAGTTCACATGCATGCATGACTTAGAAGTAGAAACACATGTACATGGATTACAAGCAAAACCAACTAAGATTTCATGACTTATAAGAAATCCACGAGTATAGAGATGAGAGGCTATGTTATTTTCATTAAAGCAGAAACCAAAAGGCCATATAGCCCTAGGGTACACTTACAAATTGAAAACCAACAAGAGTTTCATGAACCACAAATTGCATGCTATAACTAGGGTTCACAAGTCATGAGATGGAACTAGGATTTTATGACCTCTTTAGGTTTAAATCATTATATTGGTTAGTATAATTTAAGTAGAAACCAAAATGCCATATACTTAGGCTATGCACAAACATTCAACAAAATGAATAGGGTTGAACATGGATCACAAGTGGAAGTTCACATGCAAGCATGACTTATAAGTAGAAACACATGTACATGAATTACAAGCAAAATCAACTAAGGTTTCATGAATTATAAGAAATACATGAGTATAGATATCAGAGGCTATGTTATTTTCATTTAAGTAGAAACCAAAAGGCCATATAGCCCTAGGCTACACTTACAAATTGAAAACCAACTAGGGTTTCATGAACTACAAATTGCATGTTATAACTAGGGTTGACAAGTTATGAGATGGAACTAGGGTTTTATGACCTCTTTAGGTTTAGATCATTAAATTGTTTAGTATCATTTAAGTAGAAACCAAAAGGAAATATACCTAGGCTATGCACATACATGAAACAAAATTAATAGGGTTGAACATGGATCACAAGTGGAAGTTCACATGCATGCATGACTTAGAAGTAGAAACACGTGTACATGAGTTACAAGCAAAACCAACTAAGGTTTCATGAATTATAAGAAATCCATGAGTATAGAGATGAGAGGCTATGTTATTTTAATTAAAATAGAAACACAAGGGCCATATAGCCCTAGGATACACTTACAAATTGAAAAAAAACTAGGGTTTCATGAACTCCAAATTGCTTGTTATAACTAGGGTTCACAAGTTATGAGATGGAACTAGGGTTTTACGACCTCTGTAGGTTTAGATAATTAGATTGGTTAGTATCATTTAAGTAGAAACCAAAAGGCAATATAGCTAGGCTATGGACATGTACATGAAACAAAATTAATAGGTTTGAACATGGATCACAAGTGGAAGTTCACATGCATGCATGACTTAGATGTAGAAACACATGTACATGAATTACAAGAAAAACCAACTAAGGTTTCATGAATTATAGGAAATCCACTATTAGGTGAAATAACTCTTGAATTATTATTATTTCTCCATAGAATGCCTTTATTTATACATCTACGATGACTCTTGGGATCACACATCTGAGAGTCTCTTCATATTCCTAATATTTACAATAATGTATAATCCTGATGGATTATATTCCAACAATCCCCCCCTTAATCTGAAGGGGTGTTAGTAAGTCCGAGCATGTTTCTGAATCTTTCAAACTTTTCTCATCCAAGCGCTTTGGTGAAGATGTCTGCAACTTGATCATTTGTGGAACAATGTCGAAGATGGATTGTCTTGGCCTCTACATGATGTCAAATCAAATGATACTTTGTGTTGATGTGTTTTGTTCGATCATGGAATCTAGGATTCTTAGCCAGCTTGATTGCAGATGTATTGTCGATCAATAATGGAGTGGAGTTCTCTTGTTTTTCTTGCAAATATTCAAGTATCTTCCGGAGCCATACTATTTATTTCATTGCTTCAGCTGCAGCCACATATTTTGCTTCTGTTGTTGAATCTGTTGGAACTGACTGTTTGCATGATCTCCATGAGACAGCTGCTGATCCAAGACTCATAGTGTATCCAGAATTTGATACTCATGTCTCCTTATTGCCATCAAAATCTGAATCTGAGTACCCAATAAGTTTGAAGTCATCCACCTTAGAGTACTTGATTCCAATGTCTTGAGTCCCCTTCAAGTATCTTAGAACTCTTTTTGCAGCTGACCAGTGTCCTTCACAAGGTTTATGCATGAACCTTGAAAGTATACCAACAACATAAGAAATATCTGGTCTAGTTGTTGTAAGGTAGATAAGTCTTCCTACAAGTTGTCGATACTTGGTCGCATCCTCAAATTCTTTTCCTTTGCTTGATGTGAGCTTCATTTTCTGTTCCATTGGAGTAGATATAGGGTTGCATTCTGTCATGCAAAATTTGTCTAGTAGTTCTCCAACATTTTTTTTCTGAGATAGGAATGTGTACTTAGGATGTTGAGTGACTTCAATTCCTAAGTAATAGTGGAGATGTCCCATATCTGTCATTTCAAAGATTTTTTTCAAATCTTTCTTTATGGATGCTATATAGCTCTCATTGTTCCCTGTCATCAAAAGATCATCTACGTACACCACAAGATACACAACAGATCTTCCAACTTTCTTTATAAACAATGTTGCATCATCAAGATCAAAATGTTTGAAATTTAACTTCAAAATATGCTCAGTTAATTTTTCATACCATGAGTGAGGCGCCTGTTTTAGGCCATACAAGGATTTGGCAAGCTTGCATACCTTTTGTTCTTTTCCTTTCACAACAAAGCCTTCTAGTTGAGACATGAAGACATTCTCTTTCAAGTCTCCATTCAAGAAAGCAGTCTTCACATCCATCTGATGAACTTTCCACCCATTCTGAGTAGCTAAAGAGAGTAAGGTACGGATGGTAGCCCATTTTGCTGTAGGAGAAAACGTTTCTTCATAGTCAATTCCTTCCTTCTGTACATAGCCTTTTGCTACAAGCCTCGCTTTGTGCTTGTCAAGTGAGCCATCTGATCTGTATTTGTTCTTGTACACCCACTTGCAGCCAATTGGTTTGGTTCCAACTAGAGGGTCAACCAGCTTCCAAGTTCCATTCTTCATGAGTGCATCATACTCATTCTGCATAGCTTCTTTCCATTCAACTCGAGTAGAAGCTTCTTCAAAGGAAGTTGATTCAAAGTTAGCAGATAAATTAAATTCACAATCAAATGATACATCCATGTCATCACCTGAATTATCTGCTTCTCCTCCATCTTCATGTATTTTTGAACTTCTCATTCCCATCTTTCCAACTTCATCCAGATGGACACTTTAAAGTGTCTTTGTGGCCCATTTAGGAATCTTCCGTGATGGTCCTGGTTGATCAGCTGGTGGTGCTTCATTTCCTTCAAGGTTGAGTCTTCCAAGTCTCTC
>LPNX010224177.1:59098-69835 GCA_001517045.1 Pseudotsuga menziesii
TGAGTAGTGCTTTTGAATAATTGGTTTTTACCATTGGATGTCAAGATGGAAGACTAGTCTGATTGTTTAGCGTAATGGCTCTTTCTGATAGGGACAGGAATGTAATTATGGATGGGAATGTTATTATGGACAGGAATGTAAATAGAAAACATCCTGCGAGACCGAAGTGGTAGTACGAGGGGATGCCTCTCTCAAAGATCAGTTGTGGAATCACGAACCTTGAACTCGACCTCCACCGATACATAACTCGTTGACCCTTGCAACCTATGGAAAAGGGGTTTTTACCTTGATTTCACAAGTTGTTTCACTGGTTGAAACCCTAGACACCCTCAATTTTCTTCACGAAATCTTAGTTATTTAATCCACAGAGGGTTTCAATCATCGGACCTAATGATTTGGGTCCCAAAGGAAGCCCTTGAAGCAGCTATCGATGACAGCCATTGAGATTGGTTTGATCAGTCTTCAAAACATTTCTGGTACTCATCGAGCTTTAGAGGTTCTGTTTGATTAAAAACCCACCGACTTTAATAAAACCCTTATAATATGTTGCATATGAATGTACCCATGTATTTTTTGCACTATATATGAATTGGGCATGCTTTAAGATGCTTCAAGGTCTGTACATTAAGATAAGATTTGGGGTCTGCGTATTTCTTTATTTATATGTTTTCTGCATGTAGGTTCAGTGAATTAGCCCTTATGTGGCTGTAAAGTTTGCAGTAAATTTGTGGAATTGTTAAACTCGGCTCAAATCTATGCCCTCCAGATCGATTAATCTGTAAACTTTGAAAAATGAATAATTGGATCAGTTTTTGAAATAGAAATAAACATAGTAAGTCTAATGGTTGGTATCTGATCAAATTATCCCTTAGGGCAAGTCATTTTTGGTGATGTAAAGGTCACTGCTTTATGGTCAAATTCTCTCTTAGTTCTTGCCAAATCTAGTAATAAGCTAAAGGATCTTTGGCCATATGAATATGTCGGGAATTAGAAATAGCTATTTGGGTATGAGTTAATGTACTATTTTGATTGGCTAAATTTGACTAATAATATGTCGGATAATCTGTGAATGAATGCATTAATGCCCCCTTGGACTGGGTTGGTCTATCAGGCCAGGGTTATAGAATCAAGTTCAATAGCTTATTTTAACTTAATGATCTCTGCAATCTGGATTCGATGTGATACATCCTCGATATAATCTAATTGGAGGAATGTTTCTGTCTAAATTTGCAATTAGACAGACTCCAATTTAGTAGAGTGGCAGATTTATTTATTTTGATTTTGATCTGGCTTAGCTCCGGATTCAATGTAGCTCTATGTATATTAGGAACCCTTGTTCCATACTATGGGTTTCCAGGTCTGCACTGACCAGTTATAGTTTTTCGATAATCTATGCTCATCCTTCACGATTTCATGGTGGTCCTAATGACATGAGGCTCTTCTCAAATCACCCTTCCTATAAGGATTCAACAATGCTGCTTGAAGAGGGTGGGGGAAGAACAGTCAAAACCCATTAGGATGCCTTTGCCTTTGTGTGTGTTGAAGAGAGTTACCCTGTGCAAAGTTGCAAATTCTTTTGGGAGTAGAAGTTCCCGTTCACCCAATTATTATGATATCTTGAAATCTGTATAGTTTGGATTCATTTCAAGAAATATTTCATCCTCATTTTATGTGCAGCCGTGATTCTTGTGCTCTTCTTTTTTCAAATGTTTCCATTTGCTTAGCTTATGTACTTTGTGAATCTGATGCAATTGCCTGAGGCTGGTACTTTCATAGATTTTGTTATCTTTCGTGGAATTTTGTTGTCTAGGACAATTTTCTGGTTTGGTAGACCGGGTTGCATTTCACATGTAATTTGAGTGACTGAAAACCCTATCCTTGAAGCAAACAATGATTAGTTAAGCTCCCCTAACATGTAAATTTTGTTATGACCACTAGACTAGTGGTATGTAAATTTTGTAACAATGATTACATTATAGATTAATGGCATCCAAACCCCCTTTATTTCATATTATGTAAGGTGTGACTGCAATGCAAAAATGAAGTTACCTTCTATTTGGAAGCTAGATGCCACTTTCCAAAATTGGGATTCAAAATCACTCAACAATGCTGCTTGGTATTTTCACAGTTTTGACAGCAAATGGATGGAATTTGGCTGATGCATATTATTGGATACTCATCACATTGTTGTCTTGTTATTGTAGCAATTCATATATCACCTACTAGGCTTCTGGTATTGCTGCTTGTAGTTGGCATGGACACCACAACAAGTAGTGGCCTATGGCCATCTACATCAATACAATATTACGCAGTCAATGAAAGTCCTCTTTCAAGTGAACCTCATTTGCAAATTATTCACCAACAACAACGACATTGCTATGGAAGTACAAGTCAAGGCAAATTTCCACTAGCAGCCAATCCCTCCATTGTTCTACATGTGCTTACGGAATGTAATCTGGATCCTCAAGATCTTGCTAGACTAGAGGCAAGTTTTTGTGTTTATGGTTTCAGAATGGCAGAATGGATTGCAAACTGTCAAGCTTGTTTAACTTCATTTTTGCAATACATTTTAATGATTGTAATGCTTACCTGGTTGAATTGTTTCTTCACTTTGCAGGCTTCATCACTGTTCTTTAGACAACCGGCAAACTTTTCCCCTGACTTTAATCTATCTATATCTGAACTTGCAGCATTGGACATGTGTCAAAGTAGAGCTGTATTCAAGCCCGTGACACAATTAGAGAGAGAAACTCTGAAAGAAATATGCGGAGGTTCTTGGTAGCTGGGGAAACATGCTACAGGCGTGAAAATTCTCAAGCCATAGGTGGTCCTGGTCATAGTGTCGTAGTAACGAAGTCTTGTGAAGTTTATACATTTGGTTCTAACAGTTCTGGATAGCTTGGCCATGGGACAACAAATGAAGAATGGAGTCCAAGACTGATCAGGTGTGCAATAAATTCCTATGTGTTCTTTTGTTTGGTATTTTTCCCAAGGTGTACTGTGCTTTTGCAGTGTCGAATCTCCTTTTAAATCGACATGGGTTGAGAATTGGGAGGTTACATAATTCATCTGTAGGCCTCTTCAGGGGATTCGTATTATCCAGGCAACTGTAGGAGCAGGGCGTACGATGCTTATCAGTGATATAGGACAAGTTTATGCATTTGGGAAAGACTCTTTTGGTGACTCAGAGTATGGGATTGAAGGCTCTAGTACTGCCACTACTCCATAGCTGGTGGAGTCTTTGAAAGGAATTTTTACAGTGCAAGTAGTCATTGGTAATTTCTTCACTGCTGTTCTTTCACAAGAGGGTAGAGTTTACACATTCTCTTGGGGTTTAGATACAAGTCTTGGTCATCAAACTAATCTCCATGATCAGGAACCACATTTATTGAAAGGTGATCTGGAGAATGTTCTTGTGGTACAAATTACTGCAGGCTATTGTTATTTGTTAGCTCTCAGCTGTCAGCCCAGTGGAATGTAAATTTTGTAACTTAAACATATTTTATGTTCCCATTGACTTTATGAAACTACTTGATGCCTATGTTGCAGAACTTGGTCTAGGTTTTGATGCTTGATTAAAATTGCTGCTTTGTATCGATGTACATATATTATGGTAGATGGAGATGTTGGATTAGAGGAGGATCTAAAAAAAGATGTTGCAGAGGATGACATTCAGGAGGATTTGTTTGATGAACTCTATCGGCAAGCAGTAGGAGAGGTAATACCCTCCCCAGTAACTGCAATTGGGTGGTATGATTATTAAAACCCATTGTTTTATTTCTTTCATCTTATTCAATGAATGTGGTTGCTTTTAGGATCCAAATTCTTCTTCCCAAAAGGGTCCAGAAAATGTAGTTGATAGCCATTCTTTCTCTCAAGCACCGACTCTCAACAATACTCAGGAGGAATAGGGCTCACAACAGTCCCAAAGTGAGGTGATTGGGCAAGGGAAAAGTGAGAACTAGATCACTGAGGAACAGAAAGCTTGCATGGAAATGAATCGATTGAAGGCCTTGGAGAGGGCTGCTGCCAGGGCATCTCAATTACAAGCACAGTGATCTATCTTATTTATTTGATAGTCACGATTCAGTTTCCTGTATATAATCATTCACTTTCTAGCAGAAAATGGCAAGGGTAGTAAACTTTAATGTATTTTAGATGAAGGGGTTACATGTAATGGATTGATTCCAGTCGCTGTAGCCAAGTGATTGTACAATCTTGTGTTTTTTTTGTCAGATTTGAGTGATGCAAATTTCAATAGTTGATTTTTTTTTTCTTTTTTCTAAAAGTTTTATGGCAGATTTTCCACAGATTTCAATTAAGCAATTGGCCGTTTAACAGATATTTGTTGAAAAGGCATTCCATGAAGGCAATGCAAGTCATTGAGTCTTGAGTGCATTCTATGCTTTTTGGTCTTTATTCGTAGGAGAGTCAAATAGTATTGTAGACATTATAGTCACATCATTCCAACACTAATTTATAGAATTACCAAGTGAATCCTTGCAAAAGTCAAATTAGTCTTTAAAATCTACCACAACTACTCATAATGGCTGTGTTGGTATATACTTGAAACAATCTATAAAAGAGCACCTTTCTTCTGAAATGCAGCGTCAGAATCAACTGAATCTACATACTATTGTGCATATAAAAGGTACTGGTATCCTTCTATCTAGGAGTTGAATTTGCACTCCCACATTGTACTTAAAACGATTATATCCTTTTAGTCCCATTGACCTACTTTTGTGGTAATTTGTTGGACATTAATAAAATTATCTTATCTTGATTGTTACCTTATCATCTGGCCAAGCAACCACTCCATTTCTTGTTTTCTAAGCAAGCAATCTCCCACAAACCATAGAAAACATGCATTGCCCAAAAAAACATAGGGCCACTCTCTTGTGATATGCCTTGGTCATAATTATTAATACACTCATGGATAAGTAGAATGAATTCTATGTGTGAAGTAATCACATGATGCAATAAAAGAAGTCTGAAGTGATGGTTCCATTGAAACTCTGTCTGCTGCCTATCTGATTAGGCCATCCTGCTAAGTCTGTCTTCCACAATGTGAAAGCTTGGCTCCATAGCAATGTAGATTCATCTAAGATGCAGTTCTTAGTGCTAACAGGTACAGAAAGTTTACACCCTTAGAATTAATAAATCTTTAATGGAAGTATGAAATTGAGTATTTAGAATTATTATATAGTTTTGAAGAATGGCTATTATAATAATTCTATTAGGATTATCCAATCATTTATGCTTCTTGGATTATGTTGTTGCAGGTCCAAAATGCAGATGATAATGCTTATCCTGCTCATGTGGAACCGACTTTGGCATTCATTCTACAAAGCAATGGTGTTGTGGTCCTCAATAATGAATTGGGCTTCACCGCTGAAAACATTAGAGCTCTTTGTGATGTTAGGAATTCAACCAAGAATGGTTCCAATGTTGGCTATATTGGACAGAAAGGCATTGGCTTTAAATCAATATTTCAGGTGAGCATGGATGGATTTTATAGTATATTAATTGACCAAATTAGCTAACCTCTAACCATTTTGGATGGCTCTTTTCTTGAACCTACTTGACATTCCTACGACTTTGCATAATCCTTTATAATATATGCCAATGTGAAATTCATGCATATTTATACTTTGTATTTTCACGTTTTGAACTGTATTAAAAATATGAAATATGTACCATGGTTCTGATTTTTACTTTGTGAGTCGTAGATGACTGATATGTAAGTGATCTCTGCTTGTGGGTTTTTGGCAGGTAACTGATTCTCCAGAAATTCATTCAAATGGTTTTCACATAAAATTCAATATCACTGAGGGGGAAGCTTGGCTTCATTTTTCCAACCCTTATACCTCCTCTATGCAATCTTGAATTGTTTAGAAGAGATCTAGCCATTGGAGACAAGAATTTAGACTGTCCTGTTTGGAATACATGCATAGTTCTTCCTTTTAAATGCTCACTTGTGGAAGGAACAGGGATGGGATCATGGGTGTCAAAATTTGCAGATTTTCATCCATCAATATTATTATTTCTTCATCGTCTTCGCTATATCAAAGCTAGGGATACTATGACAAACTCTTTGATGATAATGCGAAGAAAGGATATTGGTAATGGCCTTGTGAAGGTTTTACATGGCAAAGAAAGCACTACTTGGCTTGTGGCAAGTCAGAAGTTGGATGTTGGTACCATGCGGCCTGGCATACAAAGCACAAAGATAGCTATGACCTTCACATTACGTCAGGATTCTGGTGGAGAGTTTGTACCATATCTTGAACATCAGCCAGTATTTGCATTCCTTCCATTGTGAACATATGGTTTAAAATTTATTCTTCAAGGGGATTTTATTCTACCATCATCTAGAAAGGAGGTTGATGGTGACAGTGCCTGGAACCAATGGTTGCTTTCAAAGTTTCCAGAGTTGTTTGTCAATGTAGCAGAATCTTTCAGGTCACTTCATTGTTATCAAAGAAACCCAGGAAAAGTTGTCTCACTCTATATGAGTTTTGTTCCATTGATTGGGGAAGCATTAGGATTTTTCTCTCCACTCCCATGAATGATTATTTCCAAGTTACGGGTTTCTCCTTGCTTGCCTTTAGATGGAATGGATAAACGATGGGTTCTCCCATGCATGGTTCTAAGAGGTTGGAATGATTAGATACACATCCTTTTACCTGATGACTTATTGAATAGGCATCTTGGTGTTGGTTATCTACACAGGGACGTCTCTTTTTCAGATCCATTAGCAGCTACTTTAGGTGTGCGCACATTTGGACCAAGAATCTTGATTGATTTGATGATTACGGTATGCAATACAGGGGATTATTTAAAAAAATTGGGCTTGAACTGGATAGGGTCCTGGCTTGTTTCTCTTTATGAATGTTTGAGCTGCCAACCAATTGGACATGAGTCCTTTTTCCAAGTAAACTCAGAATCTGACTACCTTAATGATCTTGCTCAAATTCCATTTATTCCACTTTCCGATGGATCATATACTTCAATTAGAGAAGATTCTATTTGGTTACCATGTGAGGCCAATAGATCTGGGCTTGATGGTATGCATATTTTAAAAAACTTCCTAGAGTTATATTGTGAGTTAAGAACTATACACCCTTCTCTCTTTTTCGCTCCAGCAGTAGGTGGTGATGTTGTGGTCAGATCCGATTCGGATATGATTGTATGCATGCTACGGCATGATGGCATTGGTTAGTTGTTAGCACATGAAATTGTGATGAAACATATTTTACAAGCTATGGCAAGTGTTGAATGCATGACAAAAGATAAGTTAATTTTTGTTGAATACCTGGCCTTTATCATGATACATTTGCAGTCAAATTGTTCACTATGCCACTTGGAAAGGCCAAAAATAATACGAGAGCTACAAGAAAAAGCTGTAATCATAACAAATAATGGATATAGACGTGCTGGTTCAGAACCATTTCACTTTAGCAGAGAATTTGGTAATCTAGCAGACATGAGAAAAGTTCTTACTGGCACAAGTGTTATCTGGAACGAAATTGATAGTGTGTATCTACACTTTTCTTCGAATGAAGTGAAATCATTGAACATGCTACAGTGGCGTAAGTTTTTCACAGAGCTTGGTGTCATTGATCTTATGCAGGTAGTTAATATTGAGAAGAAACTGGAAGACCAGTCTTGTAGTATATGGAAAGACCTAGCATGGGAAGAGAATGTGAATTCAGTAGGATGGACTGTAAAGGATTGGTAATCTCCTGAGTTGGTGGATATATTGACAACCTTGTCAAGTTCAAGCACATATGTAAATCAATTCTAACATTTCCTTCAAGTTCTTGATATTGTGTGGGACGACCTATATGGTGCCAAAAAAGTTACTTACTGCTGTGGCAGTCCTGGTGTGAAGGAAGGAAAGTATACAGAGTCTTCATGTGTTTTAAAGATTCATGAATATTGCTGGGTAAAATCAAGTTTTGATGGGAAGATTTACAAACCATTTGACCTATTCCTTGATTGTGATGAAGTTAGGTCTATCCTGGGTTCTAATGCTCCTTATGCAACTCCTCAGGTAAAGTTCTCCATTTCATTTTTGGTACTTTTATTTCATTGTGCAAAAACCATAGCTGTTAAATTTTATAGTGGCAAATTGCAATGATAAGAAAAAACACAAAAGCCTTATAGCACTTTGTAGCAGCACAGTTTTTTTCTGACGAAATACACATCATGGAAACCCTCTGGGCTCTTGGGGTAATTTGTTTGGTTGCAGTTTTTGTCAACATAACCCAGTGGGGACATCAATTAAGACCCACAATATTCACAGAGGCAGCCACGCCGGGGACTTGACCCTGTGAATTCCTGCTAACAATTCACAGCTTTCAACCACTCGAGCTAATCCACTGGGCTCTCTTAGTGGCAAGATATATTGTCAAGAATGAAAAGTATCCATTTTTTCCTGTAGTATTCATCAGTAGGATCCATATGTATCACCTTGCTAGTTACTATATTTTGGGTGTTTAGTAGAGGATGCATTCTTGGTGTAGGGAAAGTGCACTCTACTTAGTGGGAATGAATACAAGCTTGGGATGTACCAACAATTTCTTACATTTTTAGGTGTTCAATTCCTTTTGTAAATTATAATTTCTAGAATTTATCTTGATACTAATTAGAATCATATTATGTTTGGGACACAAAACATGTTCATAGTAGAAAGCTTGTGGCAGACATTGGATTCAGGACATAGGTTCTCGTTAAAGATGACAAATTGAAAGCAAGCGAACCAAATCCTTGTGGTGTTGGGAGGGTGTAGTTTTTTTTTACATGTAACTACTGGTCCTACCCTCCAGACTATAGGCAAGAATGAGATTGTTGGTACTTTGTCAGCCCCAGTGGACAATTGGCCCATGAAGAGCCCTGGTGAACAATTGGCTCATGAAGAAAAAATATGTCACAAGTGGGATTTGAGCTTAGATGGGGAGGGTAACATATTCTCCTCCCAAGCATCCGAGCTACACCCAATTGACAAAAGAATGGTATAAGCAAGCACCCCATCCTCCAGTCCATAAGCAAGGGTGAGTTGTTATTCTTGGTCCATGAAGAGCCTCAATCAAACTATTGGCTCATGAAGAGCAGAACATGTCACAAGTGGGATTTGACCCCAACTGGGGAGGATGAAACATCTTGTCCCACCCTCCCTCAAGCACTTAAGAGAGAATCAGATCACTGGTACTTTGCCAGCCCCAGTTGGCCTAGAAGGGGCAGATATGTCACAAGCAGGATTTAAACTTGGGTGGAGAGGATAATAACTTCTCCTTGTAACCGTCCAAGGTAGACCCAAATGACCAAAAAATTGGTGTAACCAAGCAACCCACCCTCTGGCCTGTAAGGAAGGGTGAGATATTCCTTTTGGATCAAGAAGAGCCTCAAACAATGATTGGATTATGAAGAGTTAAGCATGTCACAAGTGGGATTTGAACCCATGTGGGAGGATAACTATTGTTCCTGTCAACCAACCAAGCTAGGCCCAGTTGACAGGAGGGTGAAACTTCACCCAGCTGAAATATCTAATCCTTTTCTTGTTTTCTCTTACTTTCACTGTAGCTCGTGAAATTATCTGCCAGGCCTGTCCAAGTGAATTTTCCAGAGTCCAGAGTCCAAGAAATAAAAACTCATGAATTTTTTTGATTATATATAGATATAGAGGGTAAAATATGATGGTTGTTGGCTTGATGCCTAAACTATGTCATGAACACTTTGAGGCTTACAAGTTAAAAAGAACTTTTTATAATTTTCGTTTGTTTATATACAAATATATGTTTGAAACAAGGACAAGGTAGGCATGTAGGAAATTGGGAATGTTGATGCTATTTGATGGGTTTTGATTATACTGGTGGTTGAGTATAACATCACAATAGTTTGATGGGGTTCTAAATCATTCATTAGTTTCCATAGTTGTCATGTCATTCACTAACCACATGACATATAGGGGTGAACTCCTTCACAGATTGCACTATGTATGTAGGTTTCTACCTGTGCAGTCGAGCATAATTGTTTTGTGGATTCATTTATTATCTTTCCTGTTGAAATCCATTTCCTGGTTTAGAGCTGAGTTTTACTTTTCTTAGGTACTAAATAGTTGTAGATTTATCCATTCAAGTTTAATTTCAACCAATTCTTCAATTGAATTTGTTAGATTAGATTTTATTATTTTGCACATGATCTTGGTTATTGTTGTTAGCTGTTGAACAAGATAAATAATTTGCTTCATTGTTTTTCTACTTTACAAGTGATTTTTTTTATTGGATTTTGCAGGAGTGAGCTTAACTTATAAGTGGGCCATTGAGTATGAAGAGCCTGTTATTGAAGATTTGCCATTCAGTATGAAGAACCCGATGTTAAGGCTTTCAAGATGCTAAGTGTGGTTTTGAAGCTGCTGACGTGGGATCTAAGTATGGTTTAGTGTTGAGTATGGTTTTGAAGCTGTTGATGTGGGATCTAAGTATGGTTTTGCATCCAAGTGCAAGTATGATGGTTTAGCCATTGCAATATTTTGAAAAGTGATGATTTTCCTATAAAGTTATATGGAAATTAATATGAGTATTTGAGAAAACTCATATTTATTGTAATACTTTTGACATCTCATATAATATAACTTGTGGTTTAAAACTTATATATATGGTTGTACTTTATGTTATGTACCAATGTTGTAATTATTAACTAATTAATGTGACATTGTATGATTTATATGTGTAA
>LPNX010224177.1:74529-140890 GCA_001517045.1 Pseudotsuga menziesii
AAGTTATGATGTTAAAAAGTTTATGATAGCCTTACTTGGGTTGTTAATTGAACCATGATATTGGTATTTCATTAAGGATGGATTTCTGAACTTATATGTCTTTCTGATTTTCATAGATACAATTTGTTATAGTTGATTTTACCAGACATGGTTGATCACATATTTATGGCCTTCCCTGCCCCTCTGCAAACTCTTTATACCCCATGGACTGATATTATACTTTGATGTTTCCAAGTTCATCCCTAAAAACCCTTATTTATTGCTGTACACGACTTTTAAACCGATACTCACGTGTACACGTGACTTTGGACCTCAAACCCGCGTACATCAAGATGTCTGCACAAAGCTAAACAATTTTGTATTTTTCCTTGGATGAGTCCGAAGATCCTGAATCTTAGCCTTCCATATGCCTTGTGATCGCTGGGATTTGACACTCTGTTACCCCTTTGGAGTGTTATATAAGGAACCCCATGGATGTGTTGAAAAAAAGAGGAATGGAAGAGAAAGTAAACTATAGTCCATTGTTGCCATAGTTTGCTTATACTTGAGTATGCATCCATTTGTCCCTTTGGAGCACTTAGTGTTCTTCCCAAGCTTGCATTTTCTTGTGAGCTTGCTATTGGGAGATGGAGGATTGAGGTGGTGGAGGCTTAGGTGGAGGACTCGGTTTCTCCGGTTCGTAAACGTGCCAACAGAGGTTGTCATTTGTGTAATCTCTGATTTGATTAAACACCCCGAGCTATAGGAAGTTTCTCTCTGTAACACAATTAATTTGTCTTGGTCTTGTATTGATTTTTTATTATCTTTGTAGGATATTCTGAACAACTTATGATTTGGTGCTTAGTGATCATCTCCCATGGTGTTGATCTAGTGATTATCTTCCATGTCTTACATAATGATTACTTGATCTTAGTTGGATGACTCATACATTCTTCCTTGAAGTATTGGAGATATTCAAATAGTTAGTAGGATATGTCATGATAAGGTCTATAATATCATAATATCACATAGGTGAACCACACATTATCATTTTAATTAAACACATACTTAATGAAAGACATAGTTAAACATATTTGAAAGGCATATAATAAATATCATGTTCCAAAATCAAGTAAACCATATATATAAATTTGAACCTTGCTTTATATTATATGTACATATAATGTTTTCAAAAATGGCATGCCATGGCCATAATACAAAATAGTGGATCATAATGTACATTTGTGTGTATACAAACAAAATGTTACATGTATGTATCCCCCCTATACATTAATTCTATTTATCCCCCCTTTCACTTCTAATATCAGTTGCTTGTGAGAAGTCTATCTTTATTTTTTCTAGCTGCTCAGTGGTGATCCCCAACGCTGAACAAGAGGGACAGATCTCATTTCCAAATACTTCACACAAACCAAAATTTGTAAGTTATTTTACCAACCTATAAAAATTCTATGCACATTTGTTCAAATTCCAAACCAATATAACATTTTTACTTACTGTCCGTGAGTAAGTTATGGTGGGTCGTGGTGTAAGTGATGGTGCCTCACTAGCAGCGGCCCCGATTGTGTGCTCTTCAAGCACCACTTGCTCACTATCAAGCTGCATAAAATAATATATATGTCAATGTCAACAAATCAATGGGTGCACCAAAAATATACTTGCATGTACAAAGAAAACTATACTACATGGAGGGACAATGACTTTTTCAAAGAAAGCGAGACATACATGTACCTGGGGGGGAGAGGTGGGTGAGAGATGACCTCGATTGGGTGCTCATCAAGCAGCACTCGCTCACTATCAAGCTACATAAAATAATATATATGTCAATGTCAACATATCAATGGGGGAAACAATGAAAAAGATACTTGCATGTACAAAAAAAAACTATACTACATGGAGGGACAATTGGGGAAACATAGATAGAAGATAACCGATATATAAATATACCTGGAGGACATGAAGAGGTGTGTAACTAGTGGGGGAAACAACTGACACCATGATAAAAGGATTGGCATATGCATTAGAGAGCAAGGCTGCTCGGTGGACAGTTGTATCAAACATAGGTTCCTATGTACAAAATCATAAAGATACAATTAGACAATTTCAAATAATTAAAAATCAGATGTTAAATCATTAAAATCACAATTAAAGAAAGTGAGACATACACTTACCTGGTGGGGGGTCAGAGGTGGGTCACCAACAACATCGATTTGGTGCTCTTCAAGCACCATTGCCGCACTAGATGCCTACATAAAGTAACATATGTCAATGTCAAATAATACAAAGAAAATGAGACATATACTACATGGATGAAAAATGATTTTTTCAAAGAAATTGAAAAATACATGTACCTACGGGGGGGGGAAGGAGAGGTAGGTCACCAACAACTTGGATTTGGTGCTATTCAAGCACCACTGGCTCACTAGATTCCTGCATAAAGTAACATATTTCAATGTCAGCAAATACAAATAAAATGAGACATATAATACATGGACGCACAATGAATTT
Organism: Pseudotsuga menziesii; assembly: GCA_001517045.1. Taxonomy (NCBI): domain Eukaryota; kingdom Viridiplantae; phylum Streptophyta; class Pinopsida; order Pinales; family Pinaceae; genus Pseudotsuga; species Pseudotsuga menziesii. The sequence continues at coordinate 77,035 of LPNX010224177.1, forward strand.
TTCAAAGAAAGAGAGACATACACGTACTTGGTGGGGGGGCAGAGGTGGGTCACCAACAACATCGATTTGGTGCTCTTCAAGCACCATGGCCTCACTAGATTCCTGCATAAATTAACATATGTCAATGCCAGATAATACAAAGAAAACGAGACATATACTACATGGATGAAAAATGATTTTTTCAAAGAAAGCGAAACATACATGTACCTGGGAGGGGAGAGGTGGGTCACCAACAACCTGGATTTTGTGCTCTTCAAGCATCACAGCCTCAATAGATGCATGCATAAATTAACATATGTTAATGTCAGCAAATACAAAGAAAACGAGACATATACTACATGGACAGACAATGAATTTTTCAAATAAAGTGAGACATACTTGCATGCACAAATTAAACTATACTACATATACCTATGAAAGGTGAGAAATTGGGTCACCAGAGGGTGAACTAACTGCCAATGGACTAAATGGATGGGCATATGAATCAATCAAAAAGGTCGTTCAGCTGGCATACATATCAATATGCTACGTAACAAAACATAAATATACAATTAGCAAATTTCTAATAATTAAAAGCATACATGTTGAATCATTAAAAGCATAATTAAAATAATACCTGTGTTTGGGGATCTTCCTCTACCTGTGAGGGACGTGCCTGGGATTCCACAAACTCATTGTGCCCACCCTGCATAAAATATATTGTATCCATATTAGGACATATTGAATGTTGCAATCTCTACTATAAATATGTAAATAACGATGACAAATTGAAAAGTAAATTTCTTACAGCTAATGATGAAGCACCAAAATCATATGCAACATTGAATGCTACATCAATGTCATCAACATCAATCTCCAGACTATGCGAATCTGGGGTGTCATGGGACACCAGCTGTATATTTGTTCACATAAATTGTTAGATAATTAAATAGAAATAAATTAGGAAACAATTGAAAAATATGATATAAAACAAAATATAATATGTAAAGAATGAGTTTTACTTACATATTAAATTAATCCATCATCCCGAAACTTCGAATCAGGCCCATAGCATATGCTTACACACATTGTGCAAGGGTGTGGAATAACATGACGCTCTGAACCCTCTGCGTCTCCAGTGCGATATGTAGCTCTAGTACGGTCTATAGACCTAGTAAGTGGGTCCTGAGTGTGCGATGGGGAAACCTCAGAAGTGCCAACCCCTTTGCCTATATTTCCTTGGACAACAATCCCATGTTGAAGCAATGTATCTGCCAAGTCGAATAAGGCCTCCTGTGTATCACCAATCATGGGACCCGCAAGAGGATATACCCGAGGGGGTTTTGGTGTGCGTGGAGGGCATGGCACACATTTAGGATTAGCCCTAGCCCCTTCCCTATATTGGTGTATCCCATGACCCACACCCTAGAACTCTAAAATATCAAAATAGTTCACATGTTTCCCCAAGATAAATTCCGTATACAACTTCCTTAGGAAATAGCATGGGATGTCTCTATTCCCATGAGGGTCCTCATCGAAGACCATGTACCAATGATCCATCCAATTGGATTTCACATTTGGTTCCCCGCACCAGTCTATGGAAATGTGTGGTCGACTGGAAGGATGGAACCAATCTAGTTCTAGGGTCCAAGAATAATGAAAACAATTGGTATTTGATTATCTTTAGTTTTTTGACATCTTTATCGCTCTACTCATTGGAATAGTATTGCCTCTGGGAATATTTGTACGAGCTAATGTTGTAGAGTGCTGCCTAGGCATTGGCAATTGTGTTTGTTATGGTATCTAATGCCTTGGCTAATGATTATCTTAAATAGTCCCCCCTCTAAATAGTGAGCTAAGGCGCCTCATTGCACATTTTCTTCAACATTTGTGTTCCTTGTTAATATTAAAACAACAAATTCAAAATTGTTTTAATATTTCATTATTTGATTTAATTCAACATTTTTTATTAAATTCGTTTTAAAAATAACAAAAACTATAAAATTAACAAACACAAACGAAAAATTGAAAGCAAATTTGAAGGAAATGACCACTTACCTTCCATTGTATCCAACTTGTGAATCAACCCTTCCAAATCCATCTCCAAATTCGTTCAAACTCAAATCGCCCTTCCGGTTTTCTGCATTCCTGTTCCTCGTGACCTTGATTGTGAAATGAGAAATTGAGGGCGTGGACCTCTGTTTTTTTTTTGTATTACAAATCGCAAGTGAGATATATCGCACTTGTGATTTGTAACTCTTACAAAATGCAAGTGCGATATATCGCACATGCTTTATAGGCTAACTAAGCTTAGCCTCGATTTTGGGCTCGGGTTTTCCAAATCTAGCCACAATAATGGATATACATTATAGATTTACATTTTGGATGTGCCTTTTCTATTTTTAAAGTGTCACTAAAAAGTGGAACCAACTTCATGCGAGCGCGCTCTACAAACAATACTATTAAAGTGATATATAAATACAAAATAAAATATGATAAAAAAAGTTTCATACAAATTAGGATTAATTTAGAAACAAGCAACCTTTATAATTCTCACTCAAAGAAAGGATACATTTCTTATCCTCATAACATTTTAATCTTGTTTTAATTAACTCCATCGGATCAAATAACATATTTAAAACATGATGTGATAAAATATTGAATGATCAAAAAACATATTTGGAACATGATTTGTTTGAGATCATATTATAAATTATACTAAATTCTTTTGCAAGTATAATGGTGTCATTAGGAAACACAAAGCTAATATTGACGATTTTACTAAGGAAGTTCTTCCTCATAAGACTGAACTATTTTCTATGATATCCATTTAAGGAAAGCTTACCACTAACAATTAAATAAAATGATAATGGATGATGCATATTTCCGTCATGATTATCAAACATGCTAACAAGAATTTTGATCTTTAAAAAGTAAATATGGAATAGTAATCTTAAAGGAGTATTGTTTATCGTTTTTATGTAATATAATGTTGTAACATTAAAATAATTAATGATGTTTGAAGCCATAATTTTGTATGAAGGTTTATGAGTTTTAATAGTAAAATATAATTAGAGTTAATGCAAGTTATTGTTTAAATTTTATGACACATTATTTGTAATGAGAATTTGGAAAAACAACAGTGTTAATATGAGAAAAAATTAAAGGTATATATACAATTTATTATTATAATATGTAGTAAAAAGATGAAAAGTAAAAAATGAAAGAGTGTCATCTAGTAAAAAATAACTTTCTTTTATTATTTGTAAATATATTGGATATGTTTATGTCAACATACTAGTTTAGTATCAAAATGATGGAACGTTTACGTTCTTGTGCCTCACTATGGTTTCCATGGTTTTGGATGTTAATTTTATATATGTAAATTTTAATAAAGTTTTTGAATGCCTAAAATTATGACTAAGGGTATGGGATTAATCAACGCTTAATCAAGTTATTTTAGTTTAGGGTGTACGAACCCATTTTTATTTGTGCACCATAAAAAATTATATGAAAAATAAAAGACATTTATATTTTGGAAATATGATATATCTAAACAAAAATCATTAAAAATTAGAAAATATTTGTTTTAAAAAAAATACATATATTTATAATTTGGATAATGTTTTTTGTGTGTATGAAATTTCATAACAATGAACATGTGATTCATATTTAAAATCATGGTTAAAGATTGAAAAATTGATCCGAATTTATCTGAGAAATAAATGAAAGAGTGTGTGTATATGTATATATATAAAGTTGGTTCATAGATACACAGGTGAAGGGCACTTGCAGACAACATGTTTAGCTATATTGGGTGGTCAAAGCCATGCACTTTCTTCATCAAGGAAAGTGGATCACTAGGAGTCAAATTCAATAGGAGTATAAGCAGTCTACCCATTTGGTGCAGGAACTTAATGCAATGGAGGCCATTTCTTCTTAAGGGGGGGGTGAATGATCAAGATGGATATGGATGGCCACCCACCTATTCCATTGGGTGAAAAAAAAATTCTTGGTGATTCGAGGGGCTAGGGGTTGTAATGGCATACGTTGGTCCCATTTGAAAGTTGTAGTGCTAAGAAAAAGTTACACCTCGAGGAAGTTGATGTATCAACTAACCACCTCTATCCCACAAACATTTTGATGGTTCATCTCTTAGGGTTAGGTTTAGGGTTTCTCTTCAAGTATTTATGATAAAATTCCCTCATGCCTCCTTTTGAATTCAACTTGTAAAAAATGAACATAGTCACTCCATATTTTCTCAGAAATATAGCTATCACAATTCTAGATACTTTTATTTTAGAGTCTATTATGTTTATGTGATACAGGAGGATATTGGTGGCCACCCACCTATTCCACTTGGACCCCCACCATCATTTCTTTCAGTCTTCCAGTTTCTTTAATTGCAGCACAATTTACTATTTTTGGTAGTTTTCGGCTCCTAAACTTCTGGAGCCGTTTTGAGGCCCTAAACGACATTTTTTCAACATTGAATGTCTGGAAAATATGAGTCCATTCTAGAAACAATATTTGTTGTTTATGAATGTAGTCCTTGAAGAGATATTTCTAACAATGTATCATGCACGTCAAACAAAGGTAGTATGCCAAAGTTATGACCCCGAGAAATTGATGTACCAGGTTACTCAATGAGGCCCACATTCTAGCATTTCACCTCCTAGGGTTAGATTTTTGGATGTGTAGGGTTTCCATTGTTTCTCAATAATATATAGTCCTTCGAGCCTCATTATAACACATAGTTTAGAGGCATGTAGCCACCACATCTCTTCTCAGAGACAAGCTACTAGCACTCTAGCTAGTTCAATTCCATTCTGTATGTAAACAAGTTTCAGTTCTTTGATTAATGAAATGAAGTGTTATTTCTGCTGCATATTTGTTTCTATGGTTATTTGTGTATTCTGTTGCGTTCCTGCATAAATCTAGATCAGTGGTATCAGAGCAATATGATCTTTCTCGATCCTTCTTTGCATGTCCCCAACGAGGGTGGGGTATAAAGATTTAGGGCTCAATCTGGTTGAACCTTTGCAAGATCATCCTCACAAATCCCGACGGCCTCCCATGGGGGACAAAAAGAAAGACGAGGGTGCAGAAGATCCTATCAAAATGTTGCTCGAGGAGGCCCTTGAAAAACAAAGGAACGTGATGATGGATAACTTTGCCCACATCCTTCAACGACTTCGCACTGGTGGTGCATCTGCATCTAACAGCCACTCTGGAGGCGCAACCCCCTTTAAGGTACAAGTAAACTTCAACATTCCCATATTTGATGGCCGAATAGATGTAGACACCATAGATAGATGGTTGAATCTATTAGAAGGATATTTCTTGGTTCAGAACTTTTTCGACTGGGAAAAAATTACTTTTTCACTACTCAAAGCCGCCCCCCATGTTAAGGATTGGTGGGAAACCTACTGTGAGAGAAAGGATGAGGAGGAACCTTCTCTATTCTTGGCCATACCCACTTGGAATTCATTCCGAGATGCCATAAAGGGATAATATTATCCCGTGGGGAGCTATGAGGACAAGTACATACAATGGAATACACTATGGCAGCAAAGAGATCAAGATGTGCATGAGATGATGAATATATTCCATACCCTATGCACCAAGTTGGGTATCAAAGATTCAAAGAAACATTTGGTGCTGAAGTACCACAGTTGTCTACACAGATACATTCAGGAGGAAATGAAGTTCCTCGACATCTCCTCACTTGGTATGGCATACCGGTATGCTACCAAAATTGAGCAAACATTCAAATAGAAAAAGCAAGACTTTGGATCTACAAATTAGAAGCAAGCGAAAGGTGCCCCAAAACCGCAGAACCAAGGACATAGCCAAGGCATGGCAAATCAAGACAACTTGCTAAAGCCGTAAGAAAAGAACAACACTATGAAGCCAAAGAAGGAAGTGGGAAAGTGGTGCGAGTTCCATAAGAGCCCCACTCACAAAACCAGTAAGTGTCAGGACAAGCAGTCACTAGTGGACGAGACAAAGGATTTTGAATCAGATGCATACTCTGACACCAAATCAAAACCCAAGAAGGGGAATGACAGAGGGAAGAAGATGATCGATGCAAATCCCAATGTCACCGTTGCCACCACGAAGATCCAAAAGGAAGAACCAGAAGTTCATAGGAGGAGGAGCGTCTTTTCCACTCCAAAATGTGGGTAAAGGGTTCCCTGCTATAGTTCATTGTCAATAGTGGGAGCCAAAAGAACCTCATTTCATCAGAGTTCATGAAGCGGTTGGGCTTTCCTACCATAGCACACCCGCAGTCGTACACCATCAGGTGGCTTCACCAAGGATGGGATCTCCACGTTAGCTAGCAGTGCTGCCTTCCCTACAGCATCAAGCCCTTCACTGATGAGGTATTATGTGATATTGCTCCTGTTGATGTTTGTGATGTATTATTGGTTCAGCCATACTTATGGAAGTGACATGCTGTGTATGAGTGTCAGCCTCGTGCTATTATTATTACATTGGGAAATAAGTTGTACAGGATACCAGAGGTACCACCTCCTACCGCTATCTCTTTGGTTACTGTAAAACAATGTAGTAAGCTCATTTCCAAAACCGGGAAATTTGTTTTCTTGATGATCTACCCATAGGGAAAGAAGAAGGTTGTGGCCATGACAGAAAGGTTCCATTTGCATGACAAAAACAAATGCACAAGGTGGTAGAGGAGTACCAGGACATATTCACCTCACCCACAGGGGTTCCTCTACACTGTCAGGTCAAGAACCCCATCGATCTGACCCCAGGTGTGCCACTATCCAATGGACCGATCTATCGATGCTTTGTTCTAGAGAATGATGAAATCAAGAGGCAAATTCAGGAACTGTTGTAGAAGGGTCACATCCGACCAAGTTCATCGCCCTGTGGGAGCCCAATCATGTTGGTACAGAAGAAGGATGGGACTTGGAGACTCTGTATTGACTATTAGGTGCTGAAAAAGATCACTGTCCAGAATAGGTACCCAATCCCGTGGATTGATGACCTCCTGGTCCAGCTTAAAGGGGAAAAATATTTTATCAAGATCGACTTAAAGTCTGGGTATCACCAGGTACCGATCGAACCGACTGATATATGGAAGACTTCCTTCAAAGCCAAGGAGGGCCTTTTCAAATGCTTGGTCATGCCTTTCGGGCTGATGAATGATCCTACAACCTTCATGAGATTGATGGATGACATCTTACAGTCATTCACCAAATCATTTGTAGTAGTGTACTTGGATGACATCTTGATATTTATCCAGACTTGGGAGGAGCACCTCCACCACATCCGACAGGTCCTCCAAACGCTATGGCAACACAAGTTGTGTGCCAATTTGGACAAGTGCACTTTTGGCATGACCCGGGTTCAGTATCTAGGATACATTATTGATGAGTATGGGGTACATGTGGATCCAACTAAGATCCAAGTCATTCAGGATTGGCCAGCCCCAACTAGTCTAATAGAGCTTCACAGCTTTCTAGGTCTTGCTAATTTATACCACAGGTTTGTGTTGGGTTTCTCTCATATCACTTGGCCCTTGAGTCAATTCACCAAGGGAGGAGCAAAAGAAAAATTCTTCTAGTAAGAAACTCAAAAGAAGGAATTTGTAGTATTGAAACATTGCCTCTGTTGTGCCCCAGTGCTCACATTACCAGACTTGCAACAACCATTTGAGATTGAGACAGACACCTCTGACTATGCTATTGGGGCAGTCCTTACTCAACAAGGGCATCTAGTGGCATATCACAGTGAGACACTTTCTGACACAGTTCACAAATATCCCACTTATGACAAAGAGATGTAGTCCATTGTACAGGCTTGCCGAAAATGGAAGCATTACATTTTGGGGAAGGAAACGATCATCCACATAGACCATCAAACCTTGCAGTTCATACAGACATAAGGGAAGTTACATAATGATCGCCATCAGAATTGGTTCACATATCTACAACAGTTTCATTTGAATATCAAGTACAAGAAGGGAAGCACCAATAATGTTGCAGACTGCCTTAGCTCACCATCGATCATGGCGATAACCACCGTGCTCAAATATTATGGGCTTGAGACCTTTGGTTGGCCGCTTCTCTACAAGAGCGATCTAGAATTTAGCCACACATACAGGACAGTCTTGGAGGGAAACCAAGTTCCAAATTTTCACCTCCAAGATGCACTACTATGTCACATGGGGCACCTTCGTGTTCCTTCAAGCAAGCGTGCTAAGATGATTTGGGAAGCAAAGCGCACTATAGTTGGGTCACTGGGCATTTTGGGGTTGAGAAAACAGTGGCAGTACTGCAGAAGTATTTCTATTGGCCAAACCTTCGACAAGACTTTGGGAAGTATGTTTGGTCTTGTAATTCCTGCACCATTGCTAAATCGTCCATCAAGAAGCAAGGCCTCTATACTCCAATGCCTACCCCTAGTCGACCTTGGGAATCCATCTCCATAGATTACATGTCGGGGCTTCCTTCTACTAAGCACAACAATGACTGTGTGTTCGTGGTCGTCGACAGATTCTCAAAGATGGCCATAATGGTGGCCTGGAAGAAGAATATCATAGCAGAATCCATTGCTAAAATATTCTTTGAACGAGTGTGGGTACACTTTGGGATCCCGCAATCTATAATCTCAGATCAGGACAATAGGTTCCTTAGTACATTCTGGTCTAGCCTATGGTCAATGCTAGACACCAAGATCACAAAGTCTATAGCTTTCCATCCCTAGACTGATGGCTAGACAGAGGTCGTTAACTGAATGATCATACACATTTTGTGCATGTACAACTCAAAGCATCCACGCACATGAGATGAGAGCCTCCCCTATGTACAACATAGCTATAACCAGGCCCTACATAGCTCAACCGACCATAGCCCCTTTCAGGTGGGCTTGGGATTACAGCCACTATGTCCCATTGACATAGCCATTCCATTTGCAGCTACTCAAGTTGATTCAACCCATGTCTAGTCTGAAGTTTCTAAGGTGAATAGCTTCACTAAGCACATTCAAGGGATTTGCCAACAGGTTCATGACATATTGGACAGATCCAACGCTAAGTGCAAGAAGCAGCATGATTAGCATCAGGTACAACACAACTTCCAGGTGGGTGACAAAGTGTGGCTACATTTGCAAAAGGAGCACCTTGCTGGACCCCACAGCAAGCTTTGCCCGCTCTAATATGGACCATACACCATCACCAACGATGTCAGGGACAATGCCTTCGAGCTCAATATTCCACCATTCCTTAGTCTCCACCCGTTGTTCAATGTGGACCACCTTCAACCCTACTTTCCACCTCTGCTGGACAAATCAGACGTGGCAGAACAACTCACACCAACAGAGTTAAACCTCGACTACCTAGAAAAATCCACAATAGATCGAATTATAGACACACATATCAAGAACACCTACCAACAAAATATCCAGCTATATCAAGTTATTAAATTAGGCCAACTCCTTCACCAGGGAAAGTGGCTCACTGGAGACCAAGTTCAGCAGAAGTTTCCTCATCTCATGGAGGAACTCAATGCAACAGGGACCATTGATTCCTAAGGGGGGAGGAATGATCTAGGAGGATATTGGTGGCCACCCACCTATTCCAATTGGACCCCCACCATTGTTTCTTTCAGTCTTTCAGTTTCCTTAATTGTAGCACAATTTACTATTTTTGGTAGTTTTCGGGTCCTAAACTTTCAGAGCTGTTTTGAGGCCCTAAATGACATTTTTTCAGCATCAAATGGTCGAGAAAAGGTGAGTCCATTCTAGGCTTATTTATTTTTGTTTATAGATGTAGTCCTTGAAGAGATCTTTCTAACGATGTATCATGTGTGTCAAACAGAGGTAGTATGCCAAAGTTACGACCCCGGGAAATTGATGTACCAAGTTACCCAACAGGGCCCACATTCTGACGTTTCACCTCCTAGGGTTAGGTTTTTCGATGTGTATGGTTTCCATTGTTTGTCAATAAATATATATTCCTTCGAGCCTATTTGTAACACAGAGTTCAGAAGCATGTTTCCACCACATCTCTTCTCAGAGATAAGCTACCAGCACTCTAGCTAGTTCATTTCCATTCTGTATGTAAACAAGTTTCAGTTCTTTGATTAATGAAATGAAGTGCTATTTCCGGTGCATATTTGTTTCTATGGTTATTTGTGTATTCTATTGTGTTCTTGCATAAATCCGGATCATTATGTTTCATTCATTTAATATAATTTGAGTTCTTTTGTATCAATCTGTTTCCAGATCATTATGTTTCATTCATTTAATATAATTTGCGTTCTTTTGTATCAATCTGTTTCTTGCAATATATATATATATATATATATATATATATATATATATATTATGCCTTTATATTTGGTTATCAAATAAATCCTAATAAAAAATGGATTTTATTTTTGTTTATACAACCCAAATGGTTTTTCATTTTGGAATTTTGGTGCTAAGACAAAACAACTATAATAAACCAACATGTAGAGGAAAATATACAACGAGTCCAATTTTTTTTAATCAACAATAGTGTGCACTGTTGAAAAGAGGGATCAAGCTAAACTAGCTTACCTATATATTTAAGTACAAAAGTGAATAAGAGAAAAGAGAACACCAAATATATGTGGTTCACCCTATTGGGAGACTTCCATGGGAAGGTAGTCTTCTATTATCTCCAGAATATCTCCTCAAGTTTACAAGAGAGAAATGCCAAAAACCCCAATACAATACAGAAAGATCAAGTATGTTGTTGTGATGTGACTCCCTTGACCTGTTCGGGTACACAAGGTATAGCCAAAAGACCAAACACCTTGAGCAATTGCTTCACACAAATATATCACAGATCAACACTCCGATGTTTGTCATGTGGTTAAAAACCTCGAGAGGGAAATAGTCCATGGCCCTAGCCAAATAACTACTTGGAGTAATTTATTATGCAAAAGAAAGAAAGTTACATGAGCTTCTCATAATCGATCAACTAGCCAAGGGCCCTCTATGCTCTTTAAATAGAGATCATAGACCAATCGGGTGTTAAGCGACAGATCAATGGTAGGTATGATCTAAGAGAAGTTGAACCGTAGGATCACTCTATGCCTAGAACATATCGTGACCGTCGAATTAGAATATTTACAAATGCATACTAATGCATACTAAAGAAACACACTTTTACCTAATGGATATATTACACAAGTTGATCTTAACTAACTCCTAAGTGTTTAAATATCCTAACATCCCCCCTTAAGAACAACTTGGGATAGGATTGAAGGATTTACAAAAGTGACACTATTAGGAGAAGGAAGGAGGCATTAGAGCCTATCCCCTTTTAAGGACACATTCCTGAACTCCTAACATAAATCAAAGTTTAGAAAACTCAAAAAATTTTGCTTCTGTAAGAGACTTGGTGAAGATGTTTGCAACTTGATCATCTGCAGGGCAATAGAGCATTTCAAGAACACGATCATGAATAAGATTTCTAATGAAGTGCATGTGTAGCTCAATGTGTTTTTTGCACTGATGTAGAACTGGATATTTGGCAAGCTTGATGGCACTTTGATTGTCACACCAAACTGGAGTAGGCTGCTTCTGCTCGAATCCAAACTCTAAAAGGATCTGTCGAAGCCATAAAGCTTCCTAACTGGCATTAACTGCGGCTCGATATTCTGCTTCTACTGAAGAAAGAGAAAGAACTTGTTGTTTCTTACAATCCCAAGTGACAGGTCCAGATCCTAGAATAAAAACATAACCTGTAGTAGACTTTCGATCATCAGGATCACCGACCTAATATAAATCAGTGAAATCAACCAACAAAGGTTTCCCCCCTGTACTATAATGAATCCCAAACTGAATTGTACCTCGAATATATCGAAGTATTCTTTTTGCTGCTTTCCAGTGACTTTCATGAGGATTTTGCATATAACAAGAAACAAAACTAATGATAAAGGAAAGGTTAGGATGGGAATGAGTCAAGTATAAAAGACTACCAACAAGCTAACAATACAAGGTGGCATCTACTTCAGGAGAAGTACAACTGGAAATTTTTTTGACTCAATACTGGAAGGGAGAAGGGGTTGGTTTACAATCTTCCATGTGGAAGCGACGAAGAAGGTCACAAGCATACTTAGACTGGGAAAGAAAGATTCTTTCTTTGGTTTGCAAGACTTGGAGACCAAGAAAATAATGTAAATGTCCTAAGACTAACATTTCAAAATTTTGCTTAAGATTGGATTTCACATGGGTTATAAGTTTAGGGTCACTACCAATAAGGATAATATCATCAACATGAACAAGTATGATGAGATGGTTTCCTACTTTCTTGGTATAGACATTGGGGTAAGAATGGCATCTAGAAAACCAGTGTCAAGGAGAAAGCTATCCATTTTGGCATACCAAGCTCTAGGAGCTTTCTTAAGGCCATATAAGGATTTCTTAAGGAGACAGATAAGGCTAGAGTTATCCTAAACATATCTAGGAGGTTGTTCCATGTAAATTTCCTCCTGTAAATCACCATGTAAAAAGGCAAACTTGATATCCATTTGATGGAATTCCCAGTTATGTAAGGCTGCAAGGCAAATAACAAGGACATAATTTATTTTTGCGACAGGAGCAAAGGTTTCATTGTAGTCAATCCCTTCAACTTGGGAAAAACCTTTGGCAACTAACCTTGCCTTAAGTCTTTCAACACTTCTATCTGATACATACTTAGTTTTGTAGACCCATTTACATCTGACAAGTTTTCTTCCTTTTGGAAGAGGAACAAGATCCCAAGTATCGTTTTCCATTAAGGAATGATATTCTTCATCCATAGCTACATCCCAATCTGGATTTCCTGAAGCTTCTACAAAAGTTTCTGGATCATGATTCTTGGAAACTTGAGCGAAAATAGAAGAGGCTCGCTGAAACTGAGAATGTGTTCAATGTTGATCTCTAGGATTACAGGAAAGATCACCAACTGCTTCACATGTTGAATGGACCCATCGAGGAAGCATTAGTGATGGTGCAATTGGAGGAACATGAGCAGGTGGAGGTGGATTTTCATCCTCACTATCATCATCAGAAACTAGAGTTGGAAATCTGTCAAGGAAGTTGGAAGAAGAAGAAGGAACAACCACCAAATCAAGCTCGTAGGCCAAAGATGGCACACCCACCAAGTTAGGCTCGTAGGCCAAAAGATTTTCATCAAGTTTAACATCTCTTCTAATGATTATATCATGAGAATGTGGCTGGATAATTCTATAACCTTTTACATCTTTTGAATATCGAACAAATATGGAATTTTCACTTTTAGGCTGTAATGCTTTCCTTTTTTCATCCGGAATGTGAGCCCATGCTTCACAACCAAACACACAAAAGTGACTTACATCTAGTTTAATTTTACTCCATGCTGCTTCCAGTGTTATACCTTGTAAAACTTTAGTGGGTGTGAAATTAACTATGTAATTTGCATAATTTATGACCTTATCCCAATATTGAAGACTTAGTCCCTTAGATTGGATCATACAATTAGCCATTTCTTTTATAGTGCGGTTCTTCCATTCAGCTACACCATTTTGTTGTGGTGTATATGGAACAATGTCCTATTGTTGGATTCCTTGTTCAGTGCAAAAAGTAGTGAAATTGTTGTTAACATATTCTCCTCCATTGTTAGATATTAACTTAATAATTGGATGACCAAATTGTTTTTCAATAAGGGCCTTGTAGGCCAAGAACATGTTAAATACTTCGTTCTTAAGTTTTAGGAAGTAAAATTAAGTGTGTCTGGAGTAGTCATCAATGAAAGTTAATAAATATTTGAAACCAGAAAAGGAAGTAGATGGAAGAGGGCCACACAAGTCACTATGCACAAGCTCCAAGGGAACCAAGACGTGCCAAGAGGCACGTTTGTCAAAACTGTCTCGATGATGTTTTTTGAGTAAACAACCGGAACAAACACCATCCTTGCAAGATACCATCGGAAGACCAGTGTTGTAATATCATAGACCACATAGGGTTACCAGTAATACACATTAATAATAGATATACATAACAAAGATGAGAGACAAGAACAAGTAAGCAGAATAATAGATTATATTATAGTGGAAGGGTCCATAGAATACAGAGAACTGAACTGAGTTCTCATATGGCTCAACAACCTAATATATATGAATTACAGACAGTTACAAATAACTACCTGTCGGTTTGGTGAACCGACATGAACTTATGTGGCCGACCTAACCTCTAATTAGTCAGCTGATCGAATAAGTCGGCTATCATTTAAGTTAGCTTACCGACTTGCTCCTCCAACATCTCCCCCACAAACAAAACGTTTCTTCGTCCCGAAGAAACAGGTAGGTACAAAAAATTTTCTTTTCCAATACTTAGGTGGTTATTTCTATGCTTGGTCTTCATGGGCTGTGAAGCCCGATTGTTGGTCTTTTCTACACATAGACTTCAACAATTGGTTCAGCTATCACTGCCAGCTGATGTTGAAACATTGTCCAACTTTGCAGTATGTTTTGGATGTTGATTGTTAATGTAGTGAGAATTGATAATATCAACATCTTTTCTTGAATGGAGAGTTCTGCTATGTTCTCCATGTCGGTTCGGTGAACCGACACGACCTTATGTGGCCGACCTAACCTCTAGTTAATTGGCTGATCAACTAAGTCGGCTATCGTTTAAGTCGGCTTACTGACTTGATCCTCCAACATCTCCCCCACAAACAAACCATTTCTTTGTCCCGAAGAAATAAGGAGGTACAAAAAAATTTCTTTGCTGGTACTTAGGTGGTTATTTCTATGCTTGGTCTTCATGGGCTGTGAAGCTTGATTGTTGGTCTTTTCTACACACAAACTTTGACAATTGCTTTAGCTGTCACTGCTAGCTGATGTTGAAATGTTGTCCAACTTTTTAGTATTTTTTGGATGTTGATTGTTAATGTAGTCAGACTTGATAATATCGACCTCTTTTCTTGAATGGAGAGTTCTACTATGTTCTCCATGTCGGGACCCATAAATTGGTCCTTTTCCTATGCTGTCTCAAAAATTCGTCTCATCTACGGGAAGATGATGTCTAATTTTTGTAGATTTGGAATTGCTTGTTGCGCCCATTGGTGTGCTTGTCACTTGTGCTTCTGTAACTTGGCGGTTTTGGGCAATATTTGATTTTCAATTGTGCTCCTGAGTTCTACCTCTATGCTTTTTCTCTTTTCGAGTGCTTGGCTTTCTTGTTGGGTTTGTCGAACTTGCTGATAGACTTTCCCATAGTATGCAGGTCAATCTCTTTGTACTTCTTCTGTAATGACCAACTCCTCCATGTGATCTCATAGTACTTTGTATGCTTTTGCGAAAGCTATGTGTTGCTGTGTCAACAGTCGAACTGTTTATTCTTTTTGCTCCTCTTTGGTATCCTGCCTTTGTGCCTGTAGCGCTGACACACACTCTCAAATAGCTGATAAGCCTTTTCTAGCGGCTTGTCGGTGTCGACCTCTGTCGGACCGGGTATCACAGATTGAACCAAGTTTCTACATTTGTTAAGGAACTTGACTCATTCTTTTTGGTTTTCGTCGATCTCCCTACGTCTGCTCTGGCTCCTTGTTTTAGCTTCGATTGGCAATGGTTCCAATAGTTGTCCTAATTCTCCATCCTTTAGTTTAGTTGGTTCGACTGCAATGGTCGATCTAAGTTGACTGATGTGGACCATTGTTGTCTATATTTGATGGTCCTTCTTCTTCTTGTATTTATTTCTTTTGTTCTTTTGTTGCTCTACTTGCTTTGGCACCTATGTACCTGTAACAGTCAGAATTGGTTGCTAGCTAGCAGTAGTCGATGGTATTTCTAGTTGGGCTAGTTGGATAACTGCTGCAACTAGTTATGCATCTAGTTGGATGGATTCAGAGGGTCTATATGTGGTTGCATTTGGTGCTAATGGTTGTGGTTGAGGTGGTTCAGGTGTAGCTGGTTGGATTAGAGACTCTGGTTGGTGAAGCGGTGGTGATGGTGTTGGTGAATGGTTTGGTGTGATTGGATTATTGGAGATATGGTCGGGTGAGAGTTTGTGGGTTTGTGGAGGTGATTTTTCTTGGAGGTCAAAGAAGATTTCCTCAATTTCTCAACTTATTTTGTCCATGTCCTCTCCCTCCTCATCTCCGAACAGTTCATTGGCTGGTGGGTTCGGTTCGGGGTCGGTTGGAATGATAGATGTGGTCCGACTTGCGACAACTTAAGCTTCTTTGTCAGGATTCCTTTCAAATGTCGAACTTGCAATTGCAAAAGTCCTCGATATCTGAAGTATTTGGCCATGTTGGGGAATGGTCAGTCTAGAACCACCAGCTTTAAACAAAGGAGCTTTGGTGGTGATCTTTTGAACCGATGTGAGTGACTGGGGAAATTTTTCAATATATTCCTGGAGGTCTCTGTCGCGGTCGAACTTTTCCTTCACGGTCTCTGACATAGCATTCTTGCATATGTCAAGTGGACTTATGGAAAGCTGTTCTGGGATTAGCTCTTGTGTGATTTTGGTCAGAGATGGGGGTGGAGGTGTAGACACGATATCCACAACATTTTTAGCTATCGAAGTGTTTGTGCTTTTCACACTCTTTGGCCGACCTTGCTGTGCCCCTGCTTTGACAAATCTTTGGAACTATGTTTCTACTAGCACATTGTTTGCTACGACATCTTCTATAATGTCACATGCCATGGATTCCAGTTCTTCCTCGTCTTCTGAGAACTCTGGAATGATAAGCTTGCTCTTACCTTTCCCTTGCTCCTATTCCTGTATTTTCTTCCTTTTTCTTGAGGCTGCTATCTCCTTCGATAATTTGGTTATGTTTTCTTTGGTGAGGGCATACTCTGGATCTTCAGTGTCTATTTCTCCTCCCCGGTCTTCAGTCAAGACAAGGCTTTCTTTAGCTGGATTGGCTACCAGTTGTTGTGTTTGTGTCTCTTCCCTTTGTGCTGTCGAAGGTTTGATTACGATTTGTAGTCGGCCGGTGCGTTCAACCGCCATCTCCTCCGACACAAATGTGCTGATGTATAGGTTGAGCTCATAATCTTCTTCCTTCTCCTGGTCTGTTAGCGAATCTTCTATCGAGAAATTTATTTCTTTTTCCCTTGCTAGTATTGATAGTTTTGAGCCTGTCTGTTGAGCTAAATCTAAGAAGATCTCTTCGACTGTCGGGTAATAGTCGAGAGATCTCGCCTTTACCTTGGAACCTTGCATGTACCATACCGCGGTATGGTCGAGTTCTAACTGGATGTGGGCATTTTTGGGCAGACTTCATTGGATGTTTTGGGGCACCCTCCATCTGGTCGTGTGGAATTTCAACTGTTGGAACCAGTTTTCGAACAACACTTTTCCATTTGCAAGTTATTCCAGTGTTTCATTCTGGGAGAACGGTTTGAATTTCCACATATGAAATTTTGTCAGTTCTTGAAATTGCTTATCCCTGACAGGGCACAAGGTGTACATTACTATCCATAACATTAGGGATGGAAACCTGATAATTCCTCCTGACTCCTGACATTTTTCACAGATGCCTTTGAGCATGTCGACGACATACTCAGCCCATCTGTATATCTTTCCTGTGTGGGAAATGGTGTCCACTGCCTCCAACATATCTAGTTTAAGGTCGCTTCCTCGACCTGTCAGTGTAAGTGCAGTGGCTATGGTTTTGGCCACTATTTGTGGTGTCCAAGTTTGTATTTGGCCAATAATTAGCCCTTTGGAGTTTTTTCCTAATGTTGATTCTGTTAGTTTTTCTACCAACCCTTTCTTAATTTCGACTGGTACTGGTTCACCTTGGTTTGATAACCCAATCAATTTGGAAATTACTTCCACAGAGTTTTCAACCAGTCGTTCGAAGTAAAATCTACTATTATGATACCAGCTTATGATAAATTTCACTGTTGTTTCCTTCGTGCCTCCAAAGCTGGACATGATCAGCGCATTGATGTAGTTTATGATGGTACTGTGGTTAATTTTCTCTGCAGCTTGTGTAGGACTTTTGTCGACATAAGCCCACTCTTTAATCTCGGTCCCTAGTTTCACCCATGAGCTCTCTTGAACCTTGGCGTTCTTGATGAGTTTGAGTCTCCTCATTAATGTGTCTCCGCAGTCTGTAGTTTTTAGCCTTGGCTGCAGCTCTAGTTTGTTTAGGTGCCATCTTTTCAGTCTGCTGGTCGATTTTGCTTCAGTATTCGTGGTTTTCAGTCGTTTGGTTGTGAATTTGCTCTCTCTGTTTGGAATGTTGTAAATGATCGTTTAGCAGTTTGGTATTTATAGTTGATGTGTTTGACGTTTTTGTCGATGGGTGTATTAATGGTGGACGTGATGCTCCAGCATGAACACTTGAGTTTACGTTAATGATGATTTGATTTTGTCGTCCATAGTCATGAAGGCGAGATGGGACTTCCAAGGTCATTGGTCGATGTCGATTATGTGAGAGGTCGATGGTGTTATGTCGATGGGTGTGATGTCGGTTGTTGTGGTGGTGATTTCTTGTCATACTGTCTTCTGCTTTTTGATCTTGTTTTAGTTTTTGGATTTTCATATTTTTATAGCTTTTGTTTAACCATTATGATCTGTTTTTTTTTCGAACTAGTTTAGTTTCTGTATCGCTTTAGTCGGGCACCATTAAAAAGTTTCCAAAATACTATGCCTTGTAGCGTCCTTCATCAGACTAATCCGTTGGTATGTACCTCTTCGACAACATAGGGTCCCATCCATTTTGTATGTAGCTTTTTGGGTTTTTCTTTTACCTGACTATTATATAGTAAGGCAAGGTCTCTTACCGACAGGTTTTTGTTTTTTATGTTTCAGTCGTGCCATGCGTTCTGTTGTTGTTTCTGGATTTCCTGATTTTGTAACGCGATTAGTCAGTGTTCTTCAAGCTTAATTAGTTGCAATAGTTGGTCCTTTATTCTTTGTTCCACATCAACATGCAAAATTTCTGCGATAATAGGTGTCTATTGTCGAAAGTGTAGAGGAACTACTACTTCTTGTCCATAAACTAGTTGAAACGATGTTTGGTCGGTTGAGCGCTTATATGCTGTTTGGTATGCCCATAATACTACAGGTATCTTTTCATCCCAGTCATCTTTGTCGATGTTACATATTTTTGTTAATCGTTTTGTTAATGTTTTGTTAAATGCTTCAATTGCTCCATTTGACTGAGGGTGGTAAGCTGTACTCCATCGGTGGTCAATTTGGAACTGGTTTGTTAGTGTTTTAATAGTTTTATTGATGAAGTGTGTTCCCTGGTCACTGATTAGGGTTAATGGACATCCAAATCTGGTAATGATATTCTCATAGATAAACTTAGTAGCTATCTCACTGGAACATGTGTCGATTGGTTTTGCCTCTTCCCATTTGGTTACGTATTCGACTGCAGTTATTATGTACCTTGCACCTGTTCTTTTTGCTGGTATAGGAAATGGTCCTATGAAGTCAATGGCCCAAATTTCAAATGTCAAACTTGGGTTTACTGATATCAGGGGAATTTATGTACTAGGCAGGGGTCTACCCAATCGTTGACATCTGTCACATTGGCTTACAAAGTATTTGCAATCTTTGTGAAGTGTTGGCCACCACAACCCAGATTGTTGGATTTTCTTTGCAGTTGTATCTGCTTGGAAATGCCCTCCTACAGGTCCGTAATGTGCTTCATACATAATATTATTTCTTTCATGTTTCAGTATGCACCTTCTGAGGATGTCATCTAAACCCATTTTATATAGGAATCCATTTATGAGACTATATGGTGAAACTTTCATGGCTAAGATTTGTTTCTTATTCGTACTCATACCTTCCAGTGCTTGTCCATCTTCTAAAAAATGAGCTATTTCCTCTAACTCTGCCGGGACTGCTTCTATTCAAAATAAATGTGCATCCAGTAAGTCGTCTTCGACTCCTGTCGATTCCTCCCCTGTGTCGATTTAGGATAAGTGGTTAGGACTGACATTTAGCTTACCTGGTCTGATAACAACTTCAAATTCAAATTCTTGGAATCGAATTAGCTATCGACAAATTATTCCATGGTGTAGAGGATTATTTACAAGGTATTTTAGAGCTTTATGGTCAATGTAAAAGATAAATGGATTAGCTAGTATATAGTGTCGATATTTTTGTAGTGCAAATACCATTCCTAATGCTTCTCTTTCGGTTGTCGAATAGTTTCTTTCAGCTTTGTTTAGTTTTATGCTACTGCAAAATATAGGATAGTCCAATCCATCATCTCCTGGTTGAGTTAGGATTGCCCGTATTGTTAGGCCTAATGCATCGATGTGAACATGGAATTTGATCAACCAATTTTGAAACCTTAGGATGGGAGCTTCGACTAACTTTCTTTTTATTTTTTCGAATGATATGTTGCACTTCTCTGTCCAGTTAAATTCTTGGTCATCTCTTAGCAATTCTTCCAATGGGTATGTCATGTCTGAATAATGTCTTATGAATTTTCTATAGTATCCTGTATGACCAAGTAGTACCATTAGAGGAAATTTCAACTCAAAATGGGCCTTTTAACTTTAAGTCAAATTCCATGTCATCATGTGTTAGCCAATGAAATTTATTTAAATTTGAAATACCGTATAGGTCTTAAACACTTTTTTAATATAAATTTGGGGATAAGAATCATAAAAAAAACTACCTTTTTTGTTTGTATTTTTGACATATCTCCCCGTGTTTTTACTCAAATTTCAATTGGGATAGCTCATTGGATGAAGAATTAAATTCCGCATCCAATGAGTACCCACTCGGCATACTTTTGACGGACCTTGCTACCCCAAAAACAAGAAATACCTGAAAAAATGTGAAGATGACATCATCATCACATTTTTTCATGTATTTCCTTTTTTGGGGGTAGCAGGGTCCATCAAAAGTATGCCAGGTGGGTACTCGCTGGATGTGGAATTCCACATCCAATGAGCTATCCCGATCGAAATTTGAGTAAAAACATGGGGAGATATGTCGAAAATACAAACAAAAAAGTAGTTTTTTCTTTTCTTCCTCCAAAATTAATAAATATTATTTTATTATTTTAACTATTATTTTATTAATATTTTTAGGAAGTCCATTTTGAGTTGAAATTTCCTTTAGTGCCTGACTTGTTTTGGATTTATTGGAGGTTTTAAGTCGAGGATGATTTTTATCTTTGCAAAGTTGACTTTAATACCTTCTTTACAGACAATGTGTCGTAATAGTCTTCCTATAGGAGTTAGAAATATGCACTTCTTGATGTTTAGTGATAGTTGGATTTGTCAACATCGTTATAGCATAAGTATTAGCCATTTACAATGGTCCTTTAGTGTAGAGTATATTGTCTAATTGTCGAAATATACTGCCATTGTTTTGTAAATGTACTCCTGAAATGTTTTAACCATAATCCTTGAGAATACTGCAGGTGCATTTTTAAGTCCAAAAGGCATAACCCTGTAAGAAAATGAGCCAAATTCACATACGAATTTTGTCTTTTTCTGATCTTATTTGGACAGTGGTACTTGATTATAACCTGAGAATTCATCTGTAAACAAATAGCATTCATGTCCTGCTACCTCATTTAAGATTTCATCTGCATAAGGAGTTGGAAACGGGTCCGTTAATGTAACTTTATTGAATTCTCAGAAGTCGACACAAATCATTAGCTTGGTTGGATCATGTTTCTTTGGTTGAACCACCATTGGACTTGCCCATTTTGATTGGTCAATAGGGTAGATGACTCCTGCTGCAAGCATGTTATCAATCTCTTTCTTGACTATATCTTTGTATTTATGAGCTAGTTTATATGGTATTTTCTTGACAGGTCGAACATCAGGTTTTATGTTGATCTTCATTTTGCCCATTTCAAGTACTAGACATTGAAGATCCTTATAGTCTCTATCAAATAAATCCTAGAATTATTTCAATAGGTTTGTGATCTTTGTTGTTTGTGCTTCAAACCAGTAGTCTCCATTTTTTGCTAGTTTTGGTCGATCATAATTTGATATGTCGAACTCTCTAGTTTTGACTTTAGCATCTAGCCATTCTGGTGCTTTAGCTTCATTGATTGGTCGAATTCCTTCCTTAAACTGTGAGAATGTGGTAGGGAAGTCTGTTGTAGTCATTTGGTCGGTATCCTCCTTGTCGGTTGTTTCAACTTTGAGTACTGTGCAAATAGGTTTGGTCATTTCAACATGGTTTGATTTCCATCTGAAGATTTTCCCTTCCAAATTTTCATTTACCAACTATAATCTTGTTGACTGTGGTATTGTCCCATTTTGTATGGTGTTACAGTTTATTATCGGTCGGTTGTCCCTTAGGGTTTTATTTTCTGTTGGTTGTACAAATGCTTTGATCTGTTTTGCAGTTTCAACCAAATTCTCATTTTGGGGTTCAAAGTTGAAGTCTTTGATAAAATTTTCTTTGAGTTCATGCCATAGGAATGTTTCACCCTGAACTTCTTCCATCTTGTATCATTTGTTTGGTAATTCAACAAGTATTGATGGAAATAAGTGTGGCCATGTACGTTCATCTTTATATCCCAGATTTCTCCATTCTTTTTCACATATCTTTTATATGGTTTTCTGGATCCTGTCCTTGGGTAAATATAGGAATCTAAGCCTGGTTGGTTAACTTCTTTCCTCCAAATCTTTCTACAAAATAAGTCAAAGCTGTTGTCCATGTCTGCAGTCTTGACTAATGGGTATCCCTCCATCTAGCAGCTTGTCTTGTAAAAGTTTCTACTAAACTTTGTAGTCATCCATGTTCACCGATGTTCCTAGATACTTGATCTACATGCATAACTGATGATTCTCTTTCTTTATACCTCAGGATTTTTGTGGTCTTTATATTTGTTGGTTGCAAGGTAGGATATTCCCTGATTTTCTTCTCAAATATTTTTGGGATGCTGGACACCAAAAAGCATTGTCTAACTGGTTTCTTGTGTACTTTTTGAATGGTCTAGCATCCTCTTGCTTTTGTTTCATAGTTTTCAACCTCCCAATCATATAGTTCTGCATCTGAATTGTATCCTACTGAGTCTTGGTTTCCTAAGTAAAGTTCACCATATGTACTAGTCTAGTTGGTTAGGATACTCAACTCTCACCTGAGAGACCTGGGTTCAGGTCCCGACAATGGAACCAATGTTGTAATCTCACAGATAACATAGGGTTACCAATAATACACATTAATAACAGATGTACATAACAAAGACAAGAGACAAGAATAAGTAAGAAGAATAACAGATTATATTATAGTGAAAGGGTCCATACAATACAGAGAACTGAACCAAGTTCTCATCTAGCTCAACAGCCTAATATATATTAATTACAAACAGTTACAAATAACTACCTGTCGGTTCGGTGAACTGACATGACCTTATGTGGCCAAACTAACCTCTAATTAGTTGGATGATCGACTTAGTCGGCTGATTGACTAAATCGGCTATCATTTAAGTCGGCTTACCGACTTGCTCCTCCAACAACTAGTCACCATATTGTCTTTACATAGTTGTTGCAATGAGCGGTAATTTAAGTGACCAAATCACTCATGTCAAAGTTCGCTCAAGTTATCACTATGGGCAACAAAAACTGAAGGAAAAGGTGATGACCCAAAGTTGTTAAATTTGTACAACCTAGTAATATCATCAGCACTTCCAGTAGTAAGGACATTTTGAGTATTTTTAAAATCCTTGATTACAACTTGGTGAGGTGTAAATGTCATAGTTTTACCTTCACCTGAATGAGTAATTTGATAGACTGATAACAAATTGCAGGAAATTTTTGGAACACATAGTACATCACTAAAATGACCATTTTCTACTAGAAATATTCCAGATCCTACAACACTTAGAGATCTATCATCACCAACAAATATTTGTTTGGTGTTACATTCATGCATAGTAGAAAAGATGGCTTGATCCTTAGCCATATGATAAGATTCTCCAGAATCAATGAGCCATTCATTTGAAGTAGAAGAAAAAGATGCAGTACAAGAGTAACCAGAAACACAAAGTGCATGTCCATGAGAGTTAGATTCTGAAGATGAATCTAGGCTGATGTGGTGCTTCTTTATTGCTGCTTCCAAGGCTCCCATCTTCTTGAAACACTTAGATTTATTAAGATATTTTTCCCACAAAAATTGCAATAACGCTTAGTCTTCTTTGCTTTTGGCTTGGATCCTTTGTCACTTTTTAAAGAAGGAGCTGACTGAGAGGGTTTGGGACCCTTGCTATTTGGCTTATTATTGCAAAAATTCTATTTCTTGGGAGGCTTGGACTTGTCTTTCTGTTGGGACAATAAGGCTTTCCCAGATGTATCTGCATTGCTAATTATTCCAAGGTGAATGAGTTTATCTTGCTCTCTAATCAATGAATCACAAAATGATTCAAGACTAGATTCTTGATAGGTAGCTGCAATCAAGGATTCTTTCATGGAGTAGAATGTAGATACAAAAATAGAATATGCAGGTCCAAGTTTGGAAAGAATATGATAAATACATTGTTTGTCTTCTTTCTTAATCTTGCATTCTGCACATAAGAGTCCATCATTTTTATACTTATATAAATAGTCTTGAATGCATGAAAAATCATTTGGATCCAAGGAAAGCAACTCATTCTCAAGTTGATGACCCCGAATTTCATTGTGTTTACCAAACACATATTCCAACTTTTGCCAAGCTATATCAGGTTCATAAATTCCAGATATGTGGAATTGTAAATTAGTAGAGATTGAAATCCCAATAAATCCACAAGCTTCATCACATCTATTTGCCCATTTAATTTTCTTATTATCATTAGTGGGTTCTGTTTCTTTCCCTGAGGTTATCCTGAAAAGTACCCTACTTCGCAGAACATCCTCCATACAAGATTTCCATGAGAAATAGTTAGAAATTGTAAGTAAAATATCACAAGGGGCGTCCATACTGTAAAATAATGGCTGAAAGAACAGAAACTAACTATCTGGATGCAAAGAGCTCAAAAAAATATGCGGTTTAAAAAAAAAAACAGCACTGAAAACTGATTCTGGATGATGAAATTATGCTTGATCTAAGAAAATGTTGAAGATGTCCCCAATAGTGGCGTGGCAGATATTAACTTGACCAACTAAAAAAAAGAACCCCCCTCTTCCTAAGATCAACCTTTGACAACCACTTTACAATAAAGGTGCTTTGAAGTGAATCACTTTTGTAGAATAAGTGAGGCTCACTTTTACAATAATGTTACTTTTAAATAGTGTGACAATAAAATAAAATATTTAAGTGACTCACTTTTTATTTTATTTTATTTACGTGAGATGGATTTTTACAATAAAGTAACTTGAAAATAGAAATTACATACACTAAAAAGTAGCTTAATAAGACTTGAACTCAAGACCTATTAAGGAATAAAGCAACTTTGGACCAAGTGAGCTAAGTTTAAAAAGTATGTAAAAGAATGGAAAGAAGAAGGTTTATTTTTTTTATTTTTTTACTCTTCTCTCTCGTTCTCTGTGCTTGCCTTTTTTTTCTGCAAATCACAAAAAAAAAATGAAAAACAAAAACCAAATTTTTTTTTTCCACACAAAGGGGTTAGATCTTGGTTAGCTTACCCAGAAAGTCTAAGTTTTCAAGTTTTCTCGTTGTTTCTGATTTTTTGTGATCGCACAAGGTGCACAGCAAAGAGCATACATAGCCAAGAATACAAAAAAAAACAGCTTTCCCTTTTTGTTTCTGATTCTCCACGATTGCGCAAGGTGGACGACAAAGAGCATACGAAGCTAAGGAAGGCAACAGTCTGAGACTAAAATAGTAAAGATCTAGTAATTAAACTGATGAAATATGAGAGATTTAAAAAAGAATAAAACAAATCTGTCACTGTAACATTATACCTTCAGATTTACTGAAATGGGTGTTTTTGGAACAAACGAAAACAATTTTTGGTGAAATGAAAACTTTTTCCCAATGGAAACGGTGCTTTGGACGCAATGAAATAGCTCCCATTGGCCACAAATGTACAGAAAATCTAGAACCAGAAACTCTTTCAAATTTTTGGCAACACTGGTTCCAGATCTTGGTCAAAACCAAAAACGGCTCTTCATAAACGCTCTGATACCATGTTTGGGTACACAGGGTACTCCCAAAATACCAAACACCTTAAGCAACTGCTTCACACAAATAGATCATAGATCAACACTCCGATGTTTGTCACGTGGTAAAAACCCTCGAGAGGGAAACAGTTCATGGCCCCAGCCAAATAGCTACTTGGAGCAATTTATTATCCAAAAGAAAGAAAGTTACACGAGCTTCTCATAATCAATCAACTAGCCAAGGACCCTCTATGCTCTTTAAATGGAGATCATAGACCAATTGGGTGTTAAACCATGGAACAATGGTAGGTATGATCTAAGAGAATTTGAACCGTCTGATCACTCTATGTCTAGAACATATTGTGACCATCGGATTAGAATATTTACAAATGCATACTAAATAAACACACTTTTACCTAACGGATATATTACACAAGTTGATCTTAACTAACTCCTAAGTGTCTAAATATCCTAACATGACCCTATTATATACCAAGCCTATGAGGAGGAATTACTCTCACATACTACATGTGAGATAGTATAATTCTCCTAAATAACATCTCTTTATATAATGATGGATATCAAGAGTATACTTTACCATAATGAATATGGTGTAACCCACCTAGAATTGAAAAACATTTTATTTTTGAGAAAACATTGTTTTAAAAGTTATTGTAAAGTTTTATGTTGTTGACCAAGGATGGTCAAAGATGGTGGTAATTGAATATTTTATTTATTTAAATAATTAAAAGAGGAGATGCATATCCAAAGAAGACTATTGAAGAGTGTTCACTGACCCACTAGGAGGAATGATTTGCTGTAGAAGGACAAAATGACAAGTGGCAACAACATCATTTACTTTCTAGTTGTTTCAAGAGGCAACATCCCTATAATTGCGGTAATGTTCCCTGGAGAGAGGAACTCAGCAGGTGGCTCATTTAATTACAAAACTGACTCACAGACCTATGCTAGCTTATATATACCATTGAATAAGAAGGGGGCTCACTACATTGTATTCTAAGTGATTAGAGCCTTGTAGTTTTGCTAGAAACTAGAAGGTTAGGCACATAAGAGAAATTCGATCAGGGGAAAGCTAAAGTGATTTGCTGAGAGTTAAGTCTGCAAGTGTGATTGCTAAGTTACATAGTACTGTGTAGGATTCTACACAACATCTTAGTCTTGGTGGTTTAGTGAACATGCTCGAGGGTCCTAAAGAAAGTGATATTGGCTGCTTTTAGGAGATGGTTGGGAGGAATGGTCTTCTTTGGGTGTTTTTCCACTTCGTCAGTTAACAGGTTCTAAGTTGCTCTGATTACTATATTTAAATTTGTTTTATATCTATATCTAAAGGATTCTATGAATGTTGAATGTGTCCCTAAGACTATTAATTCTTTTTCTGAAATAGAATAGGAAAAATGGTTAATATTCTTGTATATTATCATATAACGAATGCTACAGTTTTTACAAAGTTTTGATAGTAAACTTGTAGTGTCACATGCCCCAATTTGCAAAAAAACATTTTATGTTTTAAGAAACATTATGTTACATTTTATGTTAAAGTTTGTAATTAATGACCAAGTGGGGTCAAGGATAATTTAATGTAATTGTTGAATATTTTATTAATAAATAAATGAAATATGAGACAAGAGCTTAGGGAAGCTGTTAAATGAGTGTTTTACTGGTCACTTGATGGATAAGGTTAGGTTGAGAGCAGATTGACACTTGGCCGCATCCTCAAACTACTTCTAGCTATTGCAAGTGGCAACTTCCCTATTTTTGTGGTCATGTTCCCCAAGAAATTGGAACAAGAGCAAGTGGCTCATTAAGTAAAAAATGACCCAAAAGATTTAGGCATGTTAATAAAACTTCCCATTGAAGACAGCTGAGGCTGCTCATTCTAGATTTGTGAACATTCTGAGTGAATGAAGTACACAAGAAAATTCAATCGTTAGAGGAAATTTCAACTCAAAATGGGCCTCCTAAGGAAAATTAATAAGATAATAGTTAAATTAATAACATAGTATTTATTCATTTTGGAGGAAGAAAAGAAAAAACTACTTTTTTGTTCATATTTTTGACATATCTCCCTGTGTTTTTACTGAAAATTCGATCGGGAGAGCTCGTTGGATGTAGAATTAAATTCTGCATCCAACGAGCTCTCCTGATCAAAATTTGAGTAAAAACACAAGGAGATATGTCGAAAATATGAACCAAATAGTAGCTTTTTTTATGATACCTATCCCTAAATTTATATTAAAAATTTGTTTAAGTGGTGCTCCCTTTTTGAATTTTAAAGCATTTTTATTGGATAATACATGATGACATGGAATTTTTATTATTTTTGGAAGGCCCATTTTAAAATGAAATTTCCTATAATGGGAGGGGACTAGCTGAAGTATGTTTTGAGTGGAAAAGTGCTGAAGACCTGAACTAGTGCAACTATTCTAAGCTGAGTTCATACTGCTGCATGCAGAAATCACTTACTGCTGAACACTCAGTGGATTTGCAGAGGATTACTAAGGCTACATCTCTCACCCAGTACCTCTACTAGGTGGACCAGGAGACAAGCTCGGGGGTCCTGAGAATTGCAGTCCAACTTTTCTCCAGGAGTTGGTTGGGAGGAACATGTTCCTTAAGCTGTTGTCAACTCATCTATATTTCCAGGTTCTACTTAAATTATTCAGCTATCTAAGTATTTACTGTTATCTGAAAATTTTAAGATTAATCAATGATATGGTATGTTTCTGTTCATATTGTTGCTATGGTTAGTTAGGAGAAATGTTTATGTTGTGAAAAGATAGTAAATTCTGTACTAGCTAGATTAGGGTAAATTATTAGAAGAATATCTAATTTATTTGATAGATAGAAAGAAAATACCTAAACTGTATTTTTCCACCTTTTATAAGGTAGTACTTTAGTACAGTAGGTTAGTTTAATTTCAGATAAAGATTTTGAATGAAGTATGCATGCATATGAAATTGTTAACTTCTACAAGTTCATATGTATAAATTGTTTGTATGCTTTATTTTATACGTTTTAGATAGAGTACTTCAACAAAATAATAGAAGTAGTTAATAAAGAGCTAAGGGTATTAAAAACTAGTCTTTGTAATGATATACTACACAGTAAATCAAAATTATTATTATAAGTATAATATTTTAATAATAAATAGATAATATATAAGCAGGAAATTAACACAACTAAGATTAACTTAAAAGAAACAGTATACAAGGCTAAACAGTTACCAAATTAATTCATTGAAGTGAAATGCAAACTAGGGTTAACCAAGAATGAAATACTAACTCTATAGTTATCTTAAGAAGAATTAGGATTTGTAAAATAACCTATTTAAGAGAGCTATTCTTTTCATATTTAAATAAATTCAAAATCTATCTACTTTATTCCATACAACCATAAGCATCAATTAGATGATTGTATGGAGTTACATACTTGTCCTTGAGTGACTATAAAAATAAAAATCTAACAGTATATTTTTCAATCTCAGAGATTACAGAAAGGAATTAAGTTATTTAGTTACTATATTTTCCTTTATCTTATTTACTACAAAAATCATTATTGATATTAATAATTAGGTCACTATTTAAAAACCCCACTGTCAAAAACCCTCAAGATATAATTTATATAAAAAAGAAAAACAAACTAACTAGGATTTTACTTAACCCCAAAGCTTCGAAAGGTTATTTACAACAAGAATAATTAAAGTAACCAAAATATATGTAACTATATTATCAAAACAAAGTTACAACCAACCAGCTTGAAGTTGGAAGTAATCATTTAAGACCAAAAATTGAACTGAAATAGTTACGGCCCTATGGCCTTTTACATTACAAGTCAACGCTTAAAATCCTAATTCAAAAAGTATCATCACTACGAACAAAATTTACAATAGACAAGACAGTTGTCTTGGCTATGAAAGCCCTAACCCATATTTACTAAAACAACCACTAGGGCTTCATAAATTTTAAACCAATCATGATGTAACGGCCCTTGGCTAGTCCAAGATTTTACATTACAGTACATCACAGCTGAGCTAAAGGACCATTTAAACCTAGGAACTCCTTCAACAAAAATTTCAACACTATAAACCACGATAGGAGAACCTTAGTGAAACCGAGGCTTACCAGGAAATCATTTTGGTGGAGTCCTTTTTTTATGTCTTCCAACCCCGGTATATCCTAGACTGTAGCCTACAAAAAGGTTTGAGCATGAAAACAAGAGTTATTATTATACCACTGTAAAGAAAAAAAGAACGAAAGAAGTTAACTGAACATTGCAATTATGTTTTTAATAGAAAATAATCTTCATACCTAGTTCTAATTTTGTTGTAAGAAGTGTTCTAATCAAACCCTAGCCACCTTTAGGAAAACAATGAGATTCAAAGAAGCATTGTAGAAGAAATACATAGCTCACAAAGTACGAATTCGAGTCCCAAACCCCATGATGGAGAAGAGGAAAATGCCACTTTACAGAATGGACTGTGAAGAGGAAAATGCTACTACACCAGTTTACAAAGAGCAATGCTTACTGAGGTAACTATGATAGTTCGAGGGGTTTTGTGGCTCAATACAATCGTAAACATACAAATCCTTCGATGCAGAGAGACTTACATTGCATAAGGAGCCTACAGAAAAAGAAGGAGCAAGTTTTAACAGTGAAACCTTGCGGCCATAAGCCTGCCATTTTCACAAACACACAACAGCATAATAAGACTAGGAAGAATGCATATTTTTAGGGATTAGCACGTTTTTATAGTGTCTTCAGTCAAACCCAAAACCTAACCTTCGTATTGCCAACACATGGCATGAAAAATATTTTCATTTGTGAGTCTTTTGTTATAGTTTGAAACCCTTTCCTAGCCTGCACATAATAGTGGGAAAAAAAATGAATTAATACAATGTTACAATACATGTTATGGCTTGATATTTTTGGTTTTATGTACAATTATTACATAGTCAATAACATGGGAGGTAAATAGTAAGAATACTAGGGTTTTAGTATGGTTTTAAATATAATAGATATATATAGAAATTCAAGTATGGATTTCTCCAATTTCGGCATTAGTATAGGAAAACTTAATGCAAAAGAACTACATCATGGATATTGCTTAAATAAAAATTATAGCAATAGAAATCAACTATGAAATTTCATTAATAGCTGTTAAAACAAATATGCCTAGCTAGCATATTAAAATAGATAATAGAATTGATATCATAATTTAAAGATGCTAGAAATTGTATACCTTTTAGTAGAATTTGATGAGAAGAGGAATTATACACTGGAGATAAAGGGTAGTCTTCTTATAGACATTAATACATCATTTCTTACATAAAAATTAATAACACTATCGTTGAAGTAAAAGAAGTGGTGTTAGTACATATATAAACAATAAGTGCTAGTCTAGCTTAAAAATACCTTATGCATCTTAGTATTGTTTCCTACATAAGTCCTCAGTTAGATATGCTTATTATTCATACTCAGATCCTTAGTTTCTTTCAAGATTTACTTAATATCAGTAACAGTAAGAATCTTGGAATTTATTATAACATCAAGTAGTTTCCATAAGGGAAACTGCTAGATGAGATGCCTTTTCCTAAGGTTGTATACAAACTTCTAAATTAAAAATAGAATGATACAAAAATTAAACAAACAAGAGCTAGTTATAGTGATTAGAAGAATAATTGAGTCAAGTTCAAATTGCTAGAAATGTTTACAGTACTATCAACTATGAAGATCATAAATAATAAGATCAACAATGCCTCTTTTACTACTTAAGATGTAAACAAATAATTTAACTAGCATTTTATTATATGCTAGTTGAATGTTATTCTCGATCTGGAAAGACTGGTATCAAAACTGCTTACCTGTTTAGAACCTGTAGAAGAAGCAACACTTTACTATGTTAGCTATAAGCTAAGTAAGCCTCAATCTCAACTGAAGTTCTTTCCTACTTGTCATAAGACAGTAAAAAAATACTTAGTATCAGGTTTAGACATAATGTTCTTTTCTTGTCTTTCAAAAAACATAAACTACTAAATTCAAATCCTTAACATGGAACTATGAAGATAACCAAATAATTATACAGAACAAAAGATTTACAAATGTGTAGCTCTAAATACTACTATTTAAAGTAACCATTAGCAGATATTGATCCCTAGGCAGTGACAACTACAAACATTTTATGTTACATGAAAAATTTTAAATTTTTATGAATTTTTGGGTTATTACTTGTAGGTTATTGTAGTTCTTGATTTTAGAAGAAAAGTGTATATATGTATATGTATATATATATATATATATATATATATATAATTTCATAAATAGTTTCTTCTTGCATAAGTAATGAATATTGACTACTCCTTTAGTTTTGTTTTATATACTCTTATAGATTTTACAAACAATGCTATTTGACTAAGTGAACAATGAACTAAAATTTAATTTCATTTAAAAACTTTCTTTCAATCAAACTAAAATATGCATCCTTACAACCAGGTTTCAAAACCCATTAACAATTTACTCTTTACAACATTTTTGTTACAACCGAAATGCTTTGTATTTCTTTACTAAACTCACACAGCCAAGAGGCCATTTTTATTCTAGAAAATGATTAAGGATAAAAAGTTTATTTTTAATGAATTTTAAGAAGAATATCTATATCTATAAATTTTAAACAATATCTCCTTTTAGCGTAGGTAGTACATACCCCAAGGTCGAAACCTGTAGTATAAAAATAATTATAAAATAATTATTCAAACTTACAGATTGAAGGCTTTATAATTTCCAATGATAATTAAAACCTATAGTTGAATATCCTAGATTAACAGAAAAGTAAACATAATGAACCTAATCAAACTTAACCCACGATGTCATCAAGAAACATAGGATATAAACAATAAACAATTATATTTCAGATAGTGCCAGCTAAGGAAGTATTTTATAGGTCATGAGATCAAAGCCTGTAAGGATATCTCATTTTTATTTATTTTACAAAACACTAAAATCACATAGTGAAGCTCTTACATCCTAGTATCGATAGCAAAGGGCAGTAAAACGCTCAACAAATCATCAATAAAAACATATTACGCACCTATTAACCGAGCAAATACAAAATTTATTTCACACATTATTCTAAATGAAACATAAAAATCAAATAGAGTAGACAAAATGATTCACAGAGTATTCCATAATCCCAAATGGTTAAAATTTAGACAACATAATATAATTTACAAGTAAAACCAAGTTCAGAGTAAAAACAATAACATTTCACAGTCTTTAGAAAAATAGTTATGAAACGATTTTAGAAATAGCTGTAATGCCATCAAAAGCATTACAATCAGAGTTTCTTATAACTTCCATGCAGACTCATGGTTTGTTTAACATTATTACATTTTTAAGCTCTAAATCTTTCAAAACCATCGTATCTCTTCCAGTAAACACCATTAAGGAAAAACACCAGAACATTTACCATTTTTAATGGTTGGGCTCGTTTGAACCCTAGAAACTTCCAACGATGCGAGTCCAAAAAGGGATAAAACACTACACATATCACCAAATACCAGAGGTTTCAGGCTCATAGGTCTTACCAAATCCCAGGTCATTACCAAACCCCAAGCTCTTCACACCCATCCTCATCATTAAGTGACCAGTGATTTTCCTAGAAAGAAAACAATAAGTTATAGTTAAAACATGTCACTAATGTTTGTTAAAAAAATAATAATGACTTACAGTAAAAACCGACTATGCATAAAGACCATAAGAACAAACCTGTAACAAACTTTATCTATATAAGAATATGATAAGAGGGGCCAACACCATTGGCATGATGAACATAGAGTTGAATAACATAGAAGGATACTGGAGAATATAGAGTCGAATAGTGCAAAAACAAGTCCAAATGATGGAGGGATCAGGATCCTTCGGCTCTCCCCCAGCCCATGGTGCAAAAGAGAATGCAGAATGCAAAATCCCTAGAGCTTGAAGAGGGTAAAACCCTCATCCAGCTGGAAATCACCATCATACTCTTCACACTGTCTCCTTTAAGACCCCACCTACCTTAACTTAGTGTGAAATGTTTACCAACATCACCATAGTTCAAACATCCTCGAATATTACTTAGTTTTTTATGATGCAAATATGTTTTATAAATATTAAAAGCTAGCTCTAGTATAGGGTAAAGGAACATTGCATAGTTCAATTTTTGTTTTGGTTGTTGTTGTAATCTCACAGATCACATAAGGTTACCAATAATACATACCAAAACATACATACATAACAGAGACAAGAGATAAGAACAAGTAGAGGAAATAATAGATTATATTAACATGAGTGGGTCCATGCAATACAGAGAACTAAACCGTGTTCTCATCTGGCTCAACAACCTAATATATATGATTTACAAACAGTTACAAAATAACTACCTGCCGATTCAGTGAACTGACACGACCTTAGGTGGCTGACCTAATCTCTAGTTTAGTCAGCTGATTGACTAAGTCGGCTATTGTTCAAGTTGAATTTACTGACTTGATCCTCCAATAGTTGTCTTATGAAACCCTTAGCATGGTTAGGGTCCCCTTGGTGTCCATACCTAGAACTCTTAGATGATAAAGCACGAGGCAAGCTCTCCACCAAAATACTTGCATAAAACAATTAGTGTTATATTTTTATCATTTAATCAATATGATCTAGTATCTTATCTGAGAGATTAACATGCACAACAATAATCACCAGAGACAAGAGACACAAAGAATTTTCCTCAGGGAAACCATAAAGAAGAAAACCCCGCAACTACCTCAAAGATAGAATGAGCACCAATGGCAAAAGTAAAACCCAAAAGCACAAAGATGATCTTCGACAGCTGATCTCTCTCTCGCTTGTGCGAGCTCCTCCTTTCTCACTCATGCGCTGCAGTTGAGTGACTGTGTGTCTCAAATAGAGAGGCTCACTCTCTATTTATACTAGTTTCTGACTTGACAATTACTTACCAGGGCCGACTTCTCTAGGAGAGTATAATAACCCTATGCCTCTTGACTGTGGGGACTTTTCCCCTAAATTACAAAGGAGTGTTAATATATATGACTTTACATGACTTGATTACATTAATGATTCTCCCGATAGGAACATCGGGGACCAATGAAATATAATATATAAAGTATACAAGTGAATACATTCCAAAGTTAAAAATACGTCAACACTCCCTCTTAACTAGGAAGGTATTCTCTTGACACAATTCATCAGCACAAGTATTTGTCACTGGATCATTCATCAAATATGGATCATCATCAAAGCCGAATCATCATCACTGGATCATCATCAAATTTGGATCATCATTCCTTCTACTATCTCGAGCAAATGGTGCTATCTCTCAATTCTTCTCATCAAAGGAAGTTCTACAAAGACAGCCATTTTTCATGTTAGTTGTAGGCCTAGCCTCCATGTAGGTCTTCATCAAGAGAGCCAACCCTTTTCTGTGTTGGATGTACTTCCTTCCTCTTGTAAGGACTTCTCCTACAGATCGAGTCATTTTTCATACTGGATGCAACACCTTTCCTCTCGCAAGGATTTCAACTATAGAGCCAACCCTTTTTCGTGTTGGATGTACCTCTACAGAGCCAACCCTTTTTAATGTTGGACGTATTTCTATAGAGCCATCCCTTTTTCATGTTGGATGTACCTCTACAGTGCCAGCCTTTTTTCATATATGTTGGATGTATTTCTACAGAGCCAGCCCCTTTGCATGTTGGATGTACTTCTATAGAGCCAACCCTTTTTCATGCTGGATGTACTTCTATAGATCCAACCCTTTTTCATGCTAGATGTAGTTCTACAGAGCCAGCCATTTTTCATGCTGGATGTACTTCTACAGAGCCAACCCTTTTTCATGTTGGATGTAGGCCTTACCCTCTACAAGGTCTTCCTCTACAGAGCTAGCCCTTTTTCATGCTAGATGTAGTTCTACAGAGCCATCCCTTTTTCATGCTAGATGTAGGTCTCAGTACTTATATCTAAACATGGGAGGAACCAATCCTACCACCATGTCAGAAAGGCACAGCACTTACATCTGACCATGGGAGGAACCAATCCTACCACCATGTTATAAAGGCATAGCACTTACTTCTGACCATGGGAGGAACCAATCCTACCACCATGTCATAAAGACACAACACTTACTTCTGACCATGGGAGGAACCAATCCTACCATCATGTAAGAAAGGCTGACAGAATCATCACTTACCTTTGGAAGGAACCTCGATCTGGACAACACCAAGCTTCTCCATGAAGTACTCAAAATTCACTATGGCTAATGGCTTGTTCAACAAATCATATATCTATTAATCTGTTGCAACATACAAGATATTCACTACTCTTCTCTGCCCCATATCTCTGATATAGTGATATTTGATCTCGATATGCTTCGACTTGTCATGGAACACCAGGTTCTGCAACAAATTCACACAACTTTGGTTGTCACAATATATACAAGTAGCATCCAACTTGAGATCAAACAAATTAGACAATAGCTTCCTCAGTCACACTACCTCACAACTAGCCAAACAAGCTGTGACATACTCTGTTTTGGCTGTAGTCATTGCCACGCAAAACTGCTTCTTGCTAAACCAAAGAGATCACACCTGATCCCATACTGAAGCAATACCCTGAAGTGCTCTTCTTATCAATGACACTGCCTGCCCAATCCGAATCCACATAACCCTCCAGGTTAATTTTTTGATTCGTATCATACTTGAGCCCATAGTCAACTGTACCCTTCATGTACCTCAGAATATGGTTTGCATCAATATGGTGAACATGTCTCGGATATGTCAAAAACTGGCTCAATGTGTTCATAGCAAAGCAAATATCTGGTATTGTATTCGTTAGGTACATCAATGACCCAATCATCTGACAATACATCATGGCATCAAATGACTTTGATGAAGCATCACTCAATAACTTCAGGTTTGATGCCATAGGTGTGGCCATGGCCTTGCAGTCCATCATCCCGAACCTATTTAGGATCTCCACTGCACACTTCCCTTGTCCAAGGGGGATTCTATCCACACTCTACCACACCTCCATGCCTAGAAAGTAGTGCATCATACCCAAGTCCTTCATCTCAAACTCGATAGCAAGTCTCCTTCTTGCAACTTTAATGAGCTCCTCTTTCCCTATCAAGAATAATTTATCAACATATAATAGGAACATCATTGGTCTTCCACCTTCAACCTTGAAGCAAAGGTTGGAATCTTCTTTACTCTCATTAAATCTTAGAGCCATCAGTAATCTGTCTATCCTATCATACCACATCGAACCTCATGTTCTTCTGCAGTCACTCCCTCTGAAGTGGAGCATCATTATCCCTCTACCTTTCATACTCTATGTATTTAAACATTCTATACTTGAGTGACAAGTAGCTTCCTATTCTACTAATATTGTATGTATCCCTCTAGGGTCACTGGATACCAAGATCCTCTATCTTGAACCTTTTCAAAATTTCTTCTCCCACCCATCTGTGAGCTTGTAATCCTCTATAGGTTTTCATCTTCAATCTTGTAGCAAAGGTTAAGATATTCATCACTCTAGGTGATCTTCAAGCTCTGGCATGTATGTGTTATCCCATGGGTGTCTTCTAAGCTGGTACAAGGCCTTCTTTAATTTTCACACATGAGTCTTCCTGTCATGTGTCTTAACTTCTAATGGCTGCAAATGTCTCTTCGTAGTCTATGCCTTCTTTCCGTGAGAAGCCTCATGCTACGAATCTTTCCTTGTGTCCCATGATGTTACCATCTACTGCATGTTGGATCTTGTAGATCCATATGGAAGAAACTACGAACTTCCCTTCATGTCTTGATATTGCATCCTATACATTATTCTTCTCACACTGGTATTGTCCTTCCCTTTCTTCTTGGATACTTCTTGATATCTTGAAGGATCTGCATCAATGATGTTGCTCAACGATGTCACATAACTAGAGTGTGTCTGAGGCCTCTTGAACTCTCATCATACTATTCTTCATTTTGTATAATTTCTTGAACTGTCATCACTTGTTCTTCGGAATAAGTCTCATCCTTCTCTTCTTGTAGGAAATTGTACGCGATATTTCCTATAAGTCAAATGCAGTAGCTGTATGGTTAGAAACTTTTCTTACGGCATATTCATAATGGAAAACTCTTATGCATAAAGATATAATCATGCAACTATTTTATCCAATACAATATTCATCCATATCTCTCAGAAACTTTCAAGATGCCTTCCATCTCTACCATGACATCATTGAGATTGTGCACTAATCCAATATGTCAGTAAAGAGGTTTCATTCTAGATAAGTAGTAATGGAGAGTTGTATAGCACCATGAGCTACTTACCCAACACATGCATATTAGTAGTATACTATCATTAATGCAAGCATTCTATCATGCATAACACATAAACTGAATATAAACAAATGCATAACAAAAAAATATCATGAAATGACAATTGAATACTTATCTTTATTTGTTTCATGGGTAGAGTCCTTCTTTCAGCTTCATCATCTTCTTTATTCATAACAACACCATTTCTTATCCAATTGCTAAGATGGATAAGAGGTTCTTCAAGAATTGAGTCCTTCGTATTCCTCATTGCTTGAGGGATCTTCTTTGAATTGTGAGAGCTAGATCTTCAGTTGCTTCCATCTTCTTTTCTCTTATTATGAATCGAGCTTCATCTTGTGTGCGCTCTTCCCAAGGTCCGTTGAAGGCAATCACTTCCTTTTGGAACACATTCCTCTAATGAATAAGTCCCATGATCCTAGAGGTCATTCAAGGTAGTTATCACAATTTCTGCATTCTCTACTTCTTCATCCACTGCCTCAAGTTGTTCTTTGATTTGAGAGACCTTAGTAAAGTATGCTGTATGGTCTCTACATTCTGGATCTTTACATTCTTCAATTGGTTTCTCAAAGTCATCTTCTGATTTATGTTCTTCCCTTCAAATAAATTGGTCAAGGAATTAAACATCTCTTTAGGTGTCTTTAGATAATACACTTGTGGTGTAAGGTGATCCTTGATTGAATCAACAATGATCCTCTTGTCATTGACCAAGTTCTTCTTGTGTAAGGATTTAGCCTCATCTCCCTCTAGAACTGGAACCTCTCCACTTATGTAGGTGTCCAATTCATTTCCTTCAAGAACTGGTGAAATCCTATACTTCCATGCTCGGAAGTTTTCATCTTCACCAACCTTTTAATCAAGTTGGTGTGATAGGCCATTTTGAAATGAGAACCTCAAATCTAAATAGGAAAATATTAGATCTTGCCGATTTGAGGTGTCAATCCTGGTTCTAGATCTAGCTGATCTAGGGTTTGTTAGAGAAACCCTAATTTTCAAAACTTGGAATCTTTCAAATCTGATTGGATAAAAATATGTGCCTCCTGAAGGCAAGCTAGGTAGCATACTCATTTTCCCAAAATTGTGATCAGAATTGCAAAATATCTGATGCCCTAGTTTTCTTCAATTTCTTCTACATAAATTTTTGATATGGTTTCTATGGTATCTATGAATGTATTACTTCCCTGTGTATGAAATTTCATACTGAGGTAGTGTCATCTGTCCTATTTCCAACACCACATGTTTAATCAGAATTGGTTTCACCAATTGGGACTTATGATAGTTTTCCCAAGGTGACTTATTTCAGGAATGTTTAGTATAGTGAACTAGTACGGACTTCCACATGTGACTATTTCACCTTCAGGTTCTAAAAAATTTACCAAATAAAGTACAGTCCATGCCCTATCTGGAACATCTTGATGAATTTAATTTAGACCTTTGTACCCTAAGATATAGCAATTCTCCCTAGGTGTCCTGTTTAGTGATGAATCCTTGGAGAGGCTGGAAACCTAATTTGGAGGAATCATATCTCCCATAATATAGTGAATCTGAGGTTGAACTTGTTACAAAATGTTCAGCATGAATGTTTCTTTTTCCTATAAAAGTTTCAGCTTCTGAGCCTTTTCCAATATCGATATATAGCGAATGTACCAAAACTACTAGTTTTAGTATTTTAGGGTTTTCTCGTCTGGGGTCAAATTAGGGTTTGACTTTCCTAGAGTTTAACCCAACCAAAAATTTCAATCTTGGTCTCTAAATTTCGATTTTTAGGAGGAGAGAAATCCTATGCTGGGCTCACTCAAAAATTCCTCTTCTGTGAATAGCCCTAATTTCCCACAATAGTGACTGAAAATGCCTGGAATCAAATTATGCTGCAATAGAAAGATCCACCCTTCAATGGAGAGTTAGCCTAGCCTCCTTTTGCTGATAATATATGGAGAGAGACCCAAAAAGTAATAAGCCCTAGATTTTGAAACTGCACAGTGTCTTCTTCTCAGGTTAGTTCTGATACCATGTTAGATTTTTACCTTTTAATCAATATGATCTAGGATCTCATCTGAGAGAATAACATGAACAACAATAATCACAAGAGATAAGAGACACAAAGATTTTTTCTCGAGGAAACCATAAAGGAGAAAACCCCGCAACTTCCTCAAATATAGAATGAGCACCAATGGCAAAAGTAAAACCCAAAAACACAAAG
Source organism: Pseudotsuga menziesii (assembly GCA_001517045.1). Classification (NCBI taxonomy): domain Eukaryota; kingdom Viridiplantae; phylum Streptophyta; class Pinopsida; order Pinales; family Pinaceae; genus Pseudotsuga; species Pseudotsuga menziesii. The sequence continues at coordinate 117,612 of LPNX010224177.1, forward strand.
ATGATCTCCAACAGATGATCTCTCTCTAACTTGTGTGAGCTTCTCCTTTCTCACTCATGCGGCACAGTTGAGTGAGTATGTGTCTCAAATATAGAGTCTCACTCTCTATTTATACTATTTTTCGACTTGACAATTACTTACCAGGGTTGACTTCTCTAGGAGAGTCTAATAACCCTAGTGCCCCTCAATTGTGGGGACTTTCCCCCTAACTTACAACATCTAATGGTTCATCTTGGATAACCATGTCCAATGGTTCATCGTGGATAACCGCTCCAGGAGTATTGGCGTGCAGCTACAGGAAGCCTTGGAAGGTATTCGGCTCATATGTGAGCTCAAGTAGCGAGTTCCAGTCAACAACCACTAACCCACTACATCCATATCGAATTATAAAACACAAACCCATAAGGAAGAAATATATGCTCAATAATATCAGTTATCTCAGAACGGTGTGTATACATTGTACAATGAAAAATTCATATGAATACAACAAGCTACCAACTAAGCAAAAAAACAATGCCTGCACTCATTATGCTTTCCAATTAAACTACAAAAAAATTAAATGCCTAGATGAATACTATATAAAATAACTCTTTATCAGACTTACCCTAAACCCCTGAAAAACGTTCGTTCACCTATGGTTCACCTCCAACATTGCAAACCCATGATTTGATAGGATCACCCACCCAGGTGGATGTGGAATCACTGGTTAAATATCTCAAGGTTCAGGGCATCGATCTCATCACCGCAGCACCAAGGAAGAAGGGAACCAAGCACGAACCAGGCCAGGCTACGCCACTCCCACGCCACAACCAGCAACAAAGCTACCCTATGATCCAAACCCAACAACACTGCAAACCCACCAAAACCAAAAAACCTTATGTGTGCCCTCCTCCAACACTACAAACCCACCAAAACTATAGAAACCCTATGCATTCCCTCCTCCAACACTGCAAACCCACCAAAACAAGAAAAACCCACGTGCCCTCCTCCAACTCTGCGAACCCACCAAATCCAGAAAAAACGTTATCCATGCATATGGAAAAGACATGACAAATTTTTTCAATAAAAAAGGTCCCGACATATTGGGTATTTATATAATAAAAAATTAATCCCTTTTACCTTTAATATAGGGTCAATATATTGGTTTGAATTTTTTTTATTTTTTAAGCCCCCCCCCCCCCAATATGAACGAACATGTTATCATATTGGTCCCTCAATGGCTCCCTCGTGGTTCATATGATGTTCTAATAGGTATGGACTGGATGAAAAAACACCAAGTAGTTTTAAATTATTTTTAGAAAGAATTTACATGCTTAGATGATAAAGGAGAAATAGTTACAGTCAAAGGGATACCTAGAAAAAATTATGTTAGACAGATTTCAGCTTTGCAAATGAAAAAGTCTATACAAAAAGGTTGTAAAGTTTTTGATGTGCATGTAATGAATGACAAACACATGAATAAAGAAGATAAGTTAATTCGATGATATCCCAATCTTAAAATAATTTTCATATGTTTTCCCGGAAGAGATTCCAAGATAACCTCCAAAAAGAGAATTGGATTTTACTATTGAATTAGTACCAGGAGTTGTACCTAATTCAAAGGATCTTTACCAAATGAATATCCTAGAAGTTAACAAATTAAAATTACAACTACAAGAGTTAATAGATAATAATTACATAAGACCAAGTGTATCTCCTTGGGGAGCACCTGTCTTATTTGTTAAAAAGAAATACGAAACCTTACGTTTATGTATACACTACTGTAAGTTAAACAAGATGACAATTAAAAAGAGATATCCATTTCCCCACATAGATGATCTGTTCGATCAAATATGCAAAGAAACGATATTCTCAAAAATAGAATTAAGATATGGATATCATCAAGTAAGAATTAAAGATGAAGATATTTTTGAAACTGCATTTATAACCCGATACAGGCATTATGAGTTTGTAGCTATGCCATTTAGGCTAACGAGGGCTCCAACATCTTTTATGTGTTTAATGAACAGTGTATTAAGTAAATATTTGGATAAATTTGTAGTTTTATTCCTAGATGACATACTAATTTATTCAACAAAAAAAAGAACATGATGAACATTTACAGATAATATTAGAAGTTCTAAGAGAACACAAACTGTATGCTAAATTCAGTAAATGTGGATTCTTTAAGGATAAAATATAGTATATAGGCCATGTGATATCCAAGGAAGGGATATCAATGGATCCTGATAAGATAAGAGCAATAATGGAATGCCCTGATCCTAAGGACATATTGTATGTACGATCGTTCATGGGGATCACTGGTTATTATAAAAAATTCATAGAAGGATTCTCGAAGATCGTGAATCCCATAACATCTTTACAGAAAAAAGGAAAAAGATTTGTATGGGATGAAGAATGTGAAGAAAGTTTTAACAAGTTAAAAGAATTATTAACCAAGTCTACACCTATCTTAAAAATAGTAGATCCAAACAAGGACTTTGTTGTATGCACTGATGAATACAATGAGGGCCTGGGAGGAGTGTTAACACAAGAAGGTAACATAATAGCATATGAGTCAAGAAAGTTAAAAACAGATGAAATGAATTATGCTACTTAGGATTTATAGTTGGATGACATAATAGATGCTTTGAAAATGTGGGGCCATCATTTAATCGGTAGAATATTTTTGTTAATGTCTGATAACATAAATTTGAAATATTTGTTTGATCAACAAAATATGAACGCAAGACAAGCAAAATGGTTAGCTTTCCTTAGCAACTACGATTTCGATATCAAACATATCAAAGGAAAGGAAAATAAGGTGGCTAATACCTTAAGAAGAAATGAAAAACTGAATTTTAAAGCCACCATTAGCAGCTACAAAATAGAATTGGATGATAAGTTGGAAAACGGAGTAAAAATGGATCAAGAATATCAAAATTTAAGAGAAAAGATTACAGAAAATGAATCTGAAAACATATAAACAGATTATATGTACCCAATATACTAGAAATTAAATTGTTGATTTTAAATGAAGTACGTAAGATTCCTTACTCAAGACATTCAGGTTATCAAAATATGATAACAATGCTAAGAAAAGATTATTTCTAGCCTAATATGAAGAATCAAGTGGTTGAATTTATAGCTAGTTGTATAGAATGCCAGCAGGCTAAGGCTGAGCATTGACAACCATCAAGTATTTTGGAGCCATTACCAATCCCAGACTGGAAATGGGAAATTATCATCCTTGATTTCATAATAGGACTGCCTAAAAATAAAAAGCAAAATGATTATGTAATGGTAGTGGTAGACAAACTTAGCAAGGCAACCCATTTTATACCTGTTAAAACTACTTATAAGGATGCTAATATTGTTGATATTTTTATGAAATAAACCTTTTGTTTGCATGGAATTCCTAAGGTGATAATTTCTTATAGGGATCCTTAATTTACTGGTAATTTCTGGAAGTCATCGTTTAAAAGATTGGACACTAAGTTAAATTTTAGTACTGCTTATCATCCGCAAACAGATGGACAAACATAAAGAGTAAATCAAGTTTTAGAAGATATGTTATGGATGTATGTTAGAGATTATCCAAAGAAATGGGAAGAATATATGCACTTAGTTGAGTTTGTATATAACAATCACTATCAATCTTTAGCTAAACTTAGTCCTTTTGAAATATTGTATGGTAGGAAATGTAATACTCCCATTTCATGGAGTAACCCAGTTGATAGATTGATGTTAGGACCTGACTTGTTAAAAGAAATGGAACTAACATTGAAACATGTACAAAGCAATCTGAAAATTGCACAGGACTGACAAAAGAGTCATACATACCTTAAAATAACTCAGAAAGAATTCCAAGTAGGTGAGCATGTTTTTGTCAAGGTAAAGCCTAGAAAAAAATCTTTTAAGTTGGGGAGTTGTGCTAAATTAGCACATAGGTATTGCAGACCATTTGAGATATTACCAAGAGTTGAACCAATGGCTTATTAGTTAGCTTTGCCACCTACTATCAGAATACATAACATATTTCATATATCTATATTGAAAAAGTGTGTGCATGATGCTACTCATGTAATTGATTGGAATTTCATTCAGGTAGAACGAGAAGGATATTTTCAGGTCAAACCAGATTGTATCCTCGACAAGAGAGAAAGTTTTCTCCAAAATCACACCATTGGACAAGTAAAGGTGCAATGGAATCACCTTAGTCCAAATGAAGAAATCTGGGAATTGGAGAGTCATATGCGAGAGGCATATCCAATTTTGTTCAAAGAAGTCTCAGATGATACTTAAGCAACATCGAGGACGATGTTGAAGTTAAGAGGGGGTGTTTGTAACCCACGTAGAATTGAAAAACATTTTATTTTTGAGAAAAAATTATTTTAAAAGATATTGTAAAGTTTTATGTTGTTTACCAAGGATGGTGAAAGATGACTTTAATTGAATATTTTTATTTATTTAAATAATTAAAAGAGGAGACACCTATCCAAAGAAGACTGTTGAAGAGTGTTCACTGACCCACTAGGAGGAATGATTTGTTGTAGAAGGCCAAAATGACAAGTGGAAACAACAACATTCACATTCTAGCTGTTGCAGGAGGCAACATCCCTATAATTGTGGTCATGTTCCTTGGAAAGAGGAACTGAGCATGTGGCTCATTTAATTACAAAACTGACCCAAAGACCTAGGAAAGCTTATATATACCATAGAATGAGCAAGAGGCTCACTACATTCTATTCTAAGTGATTAGAGCCTTGTGGTTTTGCTGGGAACTAAAAAGTTAGGCACACAAAAGGAATTCGATGAGGGGAAAGCTAAAATGATTTGCTGAGAGTTAAGTATGCAAGTGTGACTGCTAAGTTACAGATTATTGTATAGGATTCTACAAATCATCTTCATCCTGTTGGTTCAGTGAACATGCTCAAGGGCCCTAAAGCAAGTGATCTTGGCTACTTTCAGGAGATGGTTGGGAGGAATGGTCTTCTTTGGTTGTTTGTTCAATTCGACAATTAACAGGTTCTAAGAAGCTCTGATTACTATCTTTAAATTTGTTTTATATCTCTATCTGAAGGATTCTATGAATGTTGAAAGTCTCCCTAAGACAATTAATTATTTTCTAAAAAAAAAGAATATGTAGAATGGTTAATATTCCTGTATATTATCAAATAACTAATGTTGTAGTTTTTACAGAGTTTTCATAGTAAACTTGTAGGTTATTATAGTTCTTGATTTTAGAAGAAAATTGTATATCTATCTATCTATCTATCTATCTATCTATATATATATTAAAATAAAATGGTTTCTTAATGCATAAGTAATGAATACTGGCTACTCCTTTAGTTTTATTTTATATACTCTTATAGATTTTACAAACAATGCTATTTGACTAAGTAAACAATGAACTAAATTTTCATTTAGGGTTTATTTTGAAACTTTCTTTCAAACAAACTAAAATATGAAGGCTTACAACCAGGGTTCAAAACCCATTAACAATTTACTCTTTACAACATTATTTTTACAGCTGAAAGGCTTTGTATTTCTTTACTAAACTCACATAGTCGAGAGGCCCTTTTTCTTCTACAAAATGATTAAGGATAAAATGTTTCTTTTTAATGAATTTTAAGAAGAATCTCTTTATCTGTAAATTTTAAACAATATCTCGTTTTATTGCAGATAGTACAAAGTCAAAGGTCGAAACCTGTAGGATAAAAATACTTATAAAATAATTATTCAAACTTACATCCATAAGGCTTTATAATTTCCAATGACAATTAAAACCTACAACTGAATATCCTAGATTAATATCAAAGTAAACACAATGAACCTAATAAAACTAAACCCACGATGTCAACAGACCAGTATTTCACTTAGCAGGATAGAGGCTGAATACATTGCAGCATGTTAAACATGTAGCGAAGTAGTATGTCTTTGAAATATGTTAGCAGGACTATTTGATGGGGAGATAGATGCTACTGATATCCTTGGTGATAATCAGATTTGTATTAAGATGACGTAAAATCCTATGTTTCATGATAATACAAAGAACATTGAAATCATATATCATTTCATTTGGGATATGGTTCAGAAAGGAGTTGTAAAGCTCAAATATGTTGCTACAGAGGAACAAGTGGCAGATGTGTTATCTAAGCATCTGGATCGTGTAAATTTTGAATAATTTTGAGACAAGCTTAGCGTAGTCTGAAAGGACCTCCCTCAAAAGAGGGAGTGACAATAAATGAGTGATGGATGTAGTGGTGAGTAGCTTAGTCTAGAGGAGGGTAAGTCTAGATAGTCTTATTTGTCCCAAAATGGTTAGTAAGTCAGACAAGGCTTGTTGATCCTAGAGGGATTAGTATGTCTAGCTAGGCTTGGTTGGACCGAAAGAGTTAGTAAGCTAGACAAGGTTTGTTTGGTCCCCAGGGAGATCCATCTGTCTAGCTAGGACTGTTTGGCTCGAAAGGTTTAGTAAGTTAGACAAAATGCCTAGATGGATCTACCAGAGAATTCATCGTGATGTTGCTCTGAGATAGTTAGAGGGAAATATGTATCTTCAATATTGCTATACTATTGATTGTTCAGATGATTGATTCAATATTATTATACTGATTATTTTTGAGATGTTTGCTGAGATGTTTTGATGATTGTTGAGATGGTTGCTTCAGTATTTTTATACGGATGATTGCTAAGATGTTTGTTGAGATGTTTGCTTCATTATTGATGATTGTTGAGTTGATTGTTGAGATAGTTTCCGTACTTTTATACTGATGATTGTTGAGATGATAGTTTTAGAATTGTTATACTGATGATTGTTGAGTTAGTTCCAGTGTTTTTACACTAATGATTGTTGAAGAGTTTTCTTCAATATTCCTATACTGATGATGATGTTGATGTTCCAGCATCTCTATGCTAGTAATGCATATGATGATCTAGCATTAGATGATTTTTATTTTAGCACTAACATGCTAATGAGATTATTGTTGATATTTTAGTATCTATATACTGATGTTGTAGATGATGTCTCAGTATTCACATACTGATATTGGAAACAATTGATTTAGCATCCACATGCTAGTATGGCAGAAGATGATTTAGTATCCACATACTGATCCTGTAGAAGATGATCTAGAAGATGTTTTAGTATTTATATACTGACGTGATAGACGATGATCCAGTATCCACATATTGATGCTATAATAAGATGATCCAATATTCATATACTGATGTGATAGACGATGATCCAGTATCCACATACTTATGTTATAAGAAATGACCTAGAAGATGGTTCAATATTCACATACTGATGCTACAAAAGATCATTTAGAAGATGATATAAGATGCTCGAGTATGTATAGAAGATGATTCAATATTCACATACAGAATATGATATAGCTGACATCGACAATGAAGATGAATGATGATGTTCCAAAACTTCCTATAACATATAGAGACTCACCGGTCAGTTGTACAGTTGTGCTAGCAGTTGCTACTGTGGTTGAATACCTTTCTAGTTAAGAGAGAGTGTTAAAGTATTGTAAATTTAGAAGATATTCCAATATGTATTGAATGTGTTCCTCCCTCAGGAGATGATTTTGGTCTTGTGAGAGTCATTGAAAGATTCAATGCAAACCTTTGAATGTAATTCGGGTCAATAGTACCCAAGTGTGAATATAATAAATGTTATTTTTGGTGTCTTGCTATACAAGTCAACCTATTCAGTTAGACAAGTCGTCCCTATTAGGTTAGAGGTCAAGTCAACTAAAGAATATAAATAGGGAGGTGCTACCCTTCATTTGTACTCACTCACTCAAGTTGTTTTGCAAGAGATAGAAATATTAGTGCGCTAGAAAGAAGAGAGAGGTTGTTGTCTGGGTTTTACACTGCTCTAGTTGAGTTCTATACTGAGGAATTTTTGTAGGTTTTTCCCCCATGTGGTTTCCCCGATGAAAATATTTATGTTCTTATGTTCTTATGTTCTTATGTTTCTGTGGTTGTTGTTCTTTAAGTGATCTTCTAGTGACAATTTGTTTTATGCTATCATCTAAGCAAATTAAAAAAACTTAACATCAATGTGTAAGAGGAACCCAAACCTTATAGGAAATTATACTGGTCATTTAGGTTCTGAAATTACAATGTGATGTAAAAAGGAGAGGTAAGATAACCTATCCCATCAGAAAGGTTTCCCAACACAATTTTCGACGCATCGTCTTGTAGGTTTATCAAGTCAACTTGTAAAGGGTCCTCATCACTTAGTTTCATGAAATTTGAGGATGAGGTAGAAAATTAATCTAGAGAGGAAGGAAAATTTATATTTTAGGCATGATTGGATTCCCTAAGGCCTAGGTAGGATGATATTTATTTATTATGACCAAGGTATTTAAGACATTAGAGAGGAAAATTGGGATCTTGATTTTGCTTCATTTGTGCTTGATATCAAAAATAGGGATTAGAGGAGGACCTGGATCAACAAATTTTGTGATTGGTGGTGGTATTGAAAGCACTTGAATTGGTACATTTTGAACCTTGTTGGGTTATTCTCACTTTACATATGGATTGTTAGGGACCATGGTATGCCTAACATCCATTTCTTTCAATATCATATCTTTCCTTGTATGCTCCGTGGGTCGGTTATTTTCATTCTATTGTCATTATATTTTCTATAGGAATCATTTCATCTGAAATTTGGGGTTTTAGGCCTTGGGCTCAAGTTATAGTTATTCCTCATCTCATCCATACCATTATCAACAATCATTTGCAACTTAGCAGGAGACAGATCAAGAAATCCCTCTTCTTAATCTACAACCTATTATTTAATGTACTCCTCTTTTCATATCATAAATAGATATTATGATCCTAATTGGTTATGTTCATATTCAATATCATCTAGGTGGAAAATCATAGTTAGGCCTAAGGAAGAGTTAGGAAATTACTCCATTGCACAGTAATCTACAAGAAGAGTTGAGTGTCTTTTGTCTAGTTATGGCCACAAAAACAAAGGAAGAAATAAATATTTTTGTTCAACTCTTGAACCCATAGTTATCATAGATTTTCTTTAAGGGATTTCATTGATATAGTTATTGGAAGTTTGTATTCCTGTAGCAAGGTCTGCACCAGGGAATTTGGATAGTTCTATTCCAAGAGGGGTCGAGTATGAGTATTCTTGATGTACACATACTAGTCTACAATAGTGGGCTTACTAGGGATGCCATTTACAAATGTGGGGTAACATCCCCTATATTTCCTTGAGATTTTTTTCTTTGAAACAAGATATTATATTATATTATTACCAAAGATAAAATAGTAGATAGAGACATCTTTATGCCTTAAATAAATTTTTATTTACTTTAAATTGAAAGTTAATGCAAACAAAAAGAAGGGAAATAGATGCACAACAATTAGTCTCTCATTGCAGATATTTCATCTAAATTTGGTACATTTTTCCTCGTAAGACAAGGCCTTCTTATGAATATTTTCCCATTAGATGACTAGAAGTAGATATTATGACTTGTGCTTGTCTGATTAATTATGATTTACTTAATTCCAAGTTGAATGTGATATATGCTTTATCTCAAAGTGATTTCACTTAGTTGTGTGATTTGCATAGACTAATGTTGGGCAACCTAATTGCTTAACTTGCTTATACTTGTATCAATAAGCTTTTAAAGTGTAAAAAAAATGTATTCTTACATTAATTTTATATAATGGTATGATGCTAATTAATATCAACAAATTTTTTGTACATTAAAGTATAATAAGCTTATAAAGTGTAAAAAAATGTATGCTTACATTAATTTTATATAATGGTTTGATGCTAGTTAATATCCATAATTGATTTAGAACAAATAAGTAATTGCATTGATTTAACAAATAATATAATACATATGTATCAATGAGTTCCATTTAATTTAGGTAAGTCACTAAACAAAAACATAGAGGTCATTTTAATATTTTTCTTATTTGAACTTTGCAATGTAAATTTCAACATCTCCTCTTTCTAAAATCTATATTAAAAGATGAGAAAGATAGAAAATGTGGGTATAGGAAAGTTGAAAAAGACATATTGAAATTGGTCATTACATAATTAATTTATTATTTATTATCAGTATTATTTTACATTTTCATTATCCACCTTTACTTAATTATTATTTATCTTAATGATTATGTAACTTTTGAAGTAGCCTTTAGATAGTACTCTCCAAATTATAGATGATACTTTGGAGAGTATTCTCAAAGGCTACTTTAAAAGTTACATACTAATCAAGTTAACTTTTGAAGAAATAAAAGCAAACATTAAAAGAACAATTAAAAACAAAAAACTCATAATAAAAAATTAAAACTTATCAAATTTATAAAACAAGAAAAAGATCAACTTTTTTGAGTTTAATATAAAAAAATACATATCAAGAAATATCCCTCTTTGTGGATAGATTTCTTGAGGAGATCAACAATATTAACGCAAGTATAACAAATGTACAACCAAGATTCATTGCATGGTGGTAGTCTATTATTATGCTTAAATGCATCTTGATTAAGATTTAAATAAGCTTTACTTAAGTGGTGGTTAAAGAAAGGGGTATCAATAATGGTTTTATTTTGTTTTCTTATTAAATAGTATTTGCTTTATGTTTATATTAATCAATTTAATGTTTATTTGGTAATTATTTTAAAGTTTAGTCTTTATTTAACAAACAACCATCTCCATAATACTAAATGACTCCTAGTGATAATAAAGATTCTCTATCAAAATATTACCATCATTATAATCATGGATGAATTAAACATACTTAATGTGAAATTGTTAAAGTTATTGATATATTATTTATTAAATTAGTATATTTTATTTGCTTAGTTGGATCACTAGGCAATACAACTATATATCTATTTTAATAAAAAACTTTTGAATATCATATATCTACTCAATTTTATATTTTACAAACTAGTTTATATTAGTTTTAAATCCAAATCTTTTAAGCATAAATATAGATCAAATTTATGGTGATACAACTTTTTTTATCTTAAGTTTGTTTCATCCAAAAAAAAATACACACTTAAAAAAAATTAATATTTTAATATTTAAATGAAACAAATTATAATTAAATAAACCTAATTAAAAAATAATAAAGTAAAGAATACTCTCCTTATAATGATAATAAGAAATAGCTGGGATAATATTTGATCTTGGAGGAAACATAGTCAATTCTTTCACCTCTGGAATAGGACATAAATCCAATAATGAAGCGGAATGGCTCTTGCTCCTCCTAGGCATGGAATTGGTAGGGCAGAATAACATTGCAAAACTCATTGTTTGTGGAGATGCGAAGCAGGTCATTCAGAAAATGAGAACAGATTACAAATGTGGCACCGCCATTTATAGAAGAATATATGATCGCATTCGTTGCCTCAACTCAGATCTTCAGGCCACTTACTTCCACATTCTCAAAGGAAATAATACTATAGCAAACAAATTGACAAATCAAGGGGTTAAAAACAAATTGGACATAGTTTCAATTAGGTGTCAACCCAACTTCCAAAATCATGTCCCCTAGCTCAAAATTTAGGTGGGGGTGCATGGTTCATCCCTCCCGCAACTTCATCCTTTGTTCATCCCTCCGGTACCCTAATGGCAAGTGTCTATCGATGCGACAACATTGGTTACGTTGCACTACTAATCACATGAAGGCATTAAAGAGATGTCCTAACCTCTGGCTCCCCGAGGACAAGAAATGATCATTGGAACACTTCATGGAAACATAGAGAAGGATGAATACTTCTCCCCCACCTCCTGCAACCTTATGCAATATGGAGGAAGTGCTCAGAAAGTTCTTAACAAGCCGCTTGCATTTGGTTTTTGTTCTTCGGAGGAAGAAATTAGGCTCTCGTTCAAAGGTTTATTCAGTGGAAGGGCTCTTGCCTGTGATTCTACCCAGACTCTCCTTTCATTCTCTATCAGCACCAAGGGTGCAAAATTTCTCCCTCTTGGCTCTTGGTCTTCGGAGGAAATTGTACCACTCAGGTCTCTATTGGTCTGAATGAGTTTATTTGTCATTGATGTAAAATAATGTCAATTAGAAATGAATTTGAAAGAAATATGGGAATGCAACAAAAATCATGAATGAGACACAGAAATCCTTGTCTTCAGACAGAAAGCTTATTACGTTCACATAAATTAGGCATTAGCATTAGTTTGTTTTTTTATTATGGCTAAATCAATTTGTTATCCACCATGTGCTTGATTCCAGGTGTCAAAGAACGGTTCCAATAACCATCAATAAATAAAGAATACGGTTCCAAAGTTTGTTAAAATGAGTTAATGCTTAATGAATTGGTTAATGTTGCACTGTCCAAAATGTGTTTGAAACATTTTTATGGTTAATGTTGCACTGCCCAAAATCATTTTTTAAACTATATTATGGTTTACACAGTTGAAGTTTGTGATAACTGATCAAATGTATGGTTTATATGTAAACGATGCTGTGAGAAATAGTGAGAAGGTATGGTGAATAAGGATATTAGATCAACGAAGTAAACAACGCAGTATTTAGCACAATGAATTGGTGAAACGAAGAGCCATGAATGTGAGGAAGAACGCAGCACAACATATGAATTGGAGAAAACACAGATGAAGTCGAGTGAATAAAGAAAAGTATACTCTGTCCTGATTAAGGAAATTGTATAGAACTCAGCATGTCATGAATAAAGAAATTGTATAAAATGTAGCCTATCATGAATAAGGAAATTGTATAGAATATACAAGCATAGTGAATGAATTGGAGAAGACAGATACTCAGCAATGGAGAAAATGCAATCAAAATTGAAGAAAAATAGAGAGTTGTGAAGAGGTTGACTACATTGATTAAAGAAACGTTGGTATGCATTGGTTTTTATTGATGAGCCAAATGGTAAATTTCTCTTTAACAAATTAAGTTGAGTATGTGTTTTGTACATGAAAAATATTGCAAGTTCTGCAAATTAAATCCATTTTCTGAGTACTCAAGTTACTGTAGATTGGTTTAATAAAATGATTGAAATAGAGATTTGTAAATATTGATAAAGATCAATCAGATACTAGATACACATGATAATCTTTGAATATATTACTTACTACATAAGTGAAGAGAGTTTGAGATAAATTGTTGATTTGATAGAGTAGTTTGACAGAGATGTTCTTGACAGGATGATTACTGACTGAAAGTGTTTTGAGAGATGTTGTGATAGAATGGGGATGTTGTGACAGAATGAGTTGTTATTAAAAGTTTACATTTGATACAAAATGGGTCTAAAAATATAACATGTTTGGTTTAAAAATATGTGAAACAGGTTGATGCCTATATTACAGGGAGGAAGGGAGGAGCTAGGGAGACTGGCAGTCTCATTGCAAGTTGAAGCTTGCATTCAGACAGTAGCAACTGTCTTTCAGTAAGAGCTGAAAATAAAGAGGTAGTTGCTTGAGATAGTAGCCTCATCTACGTTGTTTCTCAAATACAACATGATGTAATTAAAGTTGTTTGCTTTACATCCATAAGAAGAAGAAGAGGTTTTTCCCTTTTTTGGTTTCCTCATGAACATTTTGTGTCTCTGTCCATTTTATAAGTTTGATGGTTATAAGATGCATTAAAAATATATACAAAATTATAAACAAGTGATTCATCCCCCCCTCTCAGTTGTTGACTTGATTAACAATTGGTATCAGAGCCGGACACTTCAAATCTCAGTTTAATCACTAGAAGTGTGGTCTTTTATGATGGATAAGTACTCTGAATTCACAAAACATGGGTTACCTCTATTTGATGGACATAATTATGCTTTTTGGAGTATTAGGATGAAATTGTTTTTATAGACTCAAGGAGTAAATGTTTGGCAAGCTGTGTTGAATGAATATAGTGCTCCAACAACCATTCCAATAGATGTTGTAGTTAAGAAACTTTATGAAAGTAATTCCAAAGCCGTGTATGCAATACTTGGAGGTTTAACAGGGTCAGAATTTGTTAAGGTTATGCACTGTGAGTCACCTAAAGAAATATGGGACAAACTGAAAAATGTTTATGAAGGAGATACTAAGGTGAAAATTGCTAAGTTACAGTCATAGAGGAGTCAATTTGAAAGTTTAAAAATGGAAGAATCTGAAGATATAGCAACTTATTTTCTTCGTATTGATGAAGTAGTAAATACCATGAGAGGTCTAGGAGAAAAGGTTAAAGATGTTGATATTGTGCAAAAGGTACTTAGATCTTTGCTTGTAAGATTTAATTCAAAAATATCTGCTTTGGAAGAAAGAACTGATATCTCTACTTTAGAAATGGATGAACTACATGGAATACTAATAGCATATGAGATGAGAAACTCTGGTGAGGATTCCTTCAAAAAAGAAGTAGCTTTCAAGGAGGCTAAGAAGAATAAGAAGAAAGTTGAAGCAGAAACCAGCAATCATGATGATTCAGAAGAAGATAAAGAAGAAGCTAATTTTGTCAAAAATCTAAAAAAGGGTACTGGTAAATACAAAGGTAAGCTTCCTCTAAAATGATTTGGTTGTGGTAGAATAGGGCATTTTTCCTCCAAGTGTCCTTACAATAAGCATTCTGATGGTGAAGAAGAAAACAATAGAAAGAGTAAAGAATACAAGAAAAAATATAAGAAATGTTTTCAAAGAAACTCATATAAAAAACAAAGTCTATTTATTAAAGATGATAGTGATTCTTCAGAAATAGATGAAAGTGATGTTAGCTCAGATATAAGACTCTTTATGGCTGTAGAAAATCAAAATGATGAATTTATTGAAGAAGAAGAAGGTGAAGTTGATTTAGAAGCTGAACTTGTAAGTGCATTGACTAAACTTAGAAAAGTAAGAAGAGAATGTAAACATTTCAAAGAAGAAAATGAAAATCTTGAAAATGAGCTACAAAAATCTAATAAGTTGATAGAAAGCACTAAAAGTATGATAATTGATTTAAAGCTCAAAATTGAAGAGGATAAGTTAACTGAAGAAGCAGTAAACAACCTGCTTGTAGAAAAGGATAAGGAAAATGAATATCTAAAATTTGAAGTTGTTTCAGTCAGAAAGAAGGTACAAGAAAATAACATGAATGGTAGTTCAAAGATTTTATAACAAATTATTAGCAATCAAAGATCAACAAATGAAAAAATTGGAATTGGTTATAAATCTGAGACTACTAAGGAAAGTACTAGCACAAGTATTGAAAAGACAGGTACTGATGTGAAAAACACTAGCAATCAGATGGAATCAGTAAAGCAAAAATAAAATCAAACCCCAACAGTACATAGAAGAAGCTATGACAAGTACTAAAACAAGTTTAATGGCTATTGTTTCTTTTGTTACAAGTATGGACATAAAGCTGCTTTTTGTAACGCATTCTCAAGAAACATAATTGCACATAACAACCATGACAAATCTAGATTTGACTGTGGAAGAAGGCATGATAGAATCATTCAGAACAATGTGAATAGTTCCTATAACAGATTTGATGTCTTAAGTTTTGAAATGGAATGTTATAGATGTAATAATTTTGGACATATATCAAGGAATTGTCCAATGAACTTTCATAAATGTGTTGAGTCTAATTATACCAATCTGAAAACTAGATGTTGGAAAAAGAAAAGTGATCATCTGGAACCTGAAAAATGCACTCTAGCTTTACAGGTTGATCATAAAGTGAAATGGTGTGTGGATAGTGGATGTTCTAAACATATGACAGGAAGAAAACAAAATTGTGTTACTTTGGATGAAGGAAAAGAAGGTATAGTTACTTTTGGAAATGAACAATCCGCTAGAATAATTAGAAGAGGTACTGTGTGTTTGAATAATAAGAATATTATGGCTGAAAATGTTTTACTAGTTGAGGATATGGAACATAATTTGTTAAGTGTAAGTCAAATTTGTGATAAAGGGCATTATATGATTTTTTATTCTAAAAATTGTCAAATCAGAGATGTCAAAACAAATTGGTTAGTTGGAACAGCTACAAGAACACCAAGTAACATTTACATACTATATGAGAAAAAGGAAGATTGCTATCTTGGAAATGAAGATGAAAATTGGTTGTGGCATAAAAGGCTTGGACATATTAACTTTGAAAGTATGATTCAATTAAACAAAAAGGAAGCAATAAGAGATTTACCTTTCATAAAGAATCTTCCCAACTCTGTTTGCAAACAATGTCAACATGGTAAACAAACTAGAGTTAAGTTTAAAACAAAAGAATACTCTACAACAAAACCTTTGGAACTAATACACGCTGATGTTTGTGGACCTATGAGGACAAAAGGATTAAATGGTGAAAGATATTTTCTATTATTTGTGGATGATTTTACTCGAGTGTCTTGGATGTTTCTGTTAAGAAGGGAGTCTGAAAAATTCAATTGTTTTCAAATTTTCAAAGAGTTGACTGAAAATTAAATTGACATGAAAATTAAATGCTTAAGATTAGAAAATGGAGGAGAATTTGTTTCTAAAGAATTCAATAAGTATTGTGATGGTAATGGTATCAAAATACATTTTATGTTACTGAAACACCTCAACAAAATGGTGTTGTTGAAAGGAAAAATAGGATTGTTATGGAAATGGCAAGAACAATGTTAAATGAATATGAACTAAGTAATATAATTTGGCCTCAAGCTGTTCATACTGTTGTGCACATACTAAATAGAAGTTTTTTGAGAAGTAATAGTAACAATACACCTTATCAGTTATGGAAAGGTAGACCAACAAGTGTTAAACACTTTAGAATCTTTCGTAGTAAGTGTTACATAAAGAGAGTTGATAAAAATATGGGAAAATTGGATTCTAGAACTGATGAAGGTATTTTAGTTGGATATTCATGTTCAAGAAAAGCTTATAAGTGCTACAATTTCAGATTGAAGAAAACTGTTGAAGCCATAGATGTAAAATTCGATGAATCTTCATTTTTTAAATCCAAAACTAAAAAGAAAGATCATCAGATATATGAAATATATGACAAACTGAAAAAGGAAGAAGAATCGAGTGGTATAGAAGAAACTAAATCAGTTAAAAATGAAAATTTGATTCCTACTTCATTACAGGGATCAACTCCATCTAAGACTCCAACTAAAATAATTCAAAAAAATCATCTTGAAGAACAAATCAATGGTGATATTAATGTAGGTGTTGAAACTATAAGCAAAAGGAAAGAATCTACTTCCAATCAAGAATAGGTATCATTACTCTCACTGTTTGAACCCAAAAATGTTGAAGAAGCAATTAATGATGAAAACTGGATGAAAGCAATGAAATAAGAAATAAGTCAAATAGAAAAGAATATGACATGGGAATTGGTTCCTAGACCTTTAAATAAAAATGTTATTGGGGCTAAATGGGTTTTCAAAAATACGTTGAATGAAGCAGACAACATAACTAGAGATAAAGCTAGAATGGTTTGCAAAGGGTATGTACAAGTAGAAGGCATAGATTATGGAAAAACGCATGCTCCTGTTGCAAGAATGGAATCCATTAGATTGATTTTGGCTTATGCTAGTTCTAAGAACATTAAATTTTATCAAATGGATGTAAAATTTGCTTTTTTAAATGGTGACTTAGAGGAAGAAGTTTACATGGAACAACCAGATGGGTTTCAGTTACAAGAAGCAGGAAATCATGTTTACAGGTTGAAAAATGCTCTGTATGGGCAAAAACAAGCTCCAAGAGCTTGGTATTCCAGGATTGACAAATACTTAAGGCAGTAAGGATATAGAAAAGGTAATACTCACATTAATCTTTATATTAAAGAAGAACATGGTAGCTTGATCATTGTTGAAATATATGTAGATGATATTATATATGGGAGTGATAATGATCAGCTTAGCAAACTATTTGCACAAAGTATGCAGAATGAGTTTGAAATGTCTATGCTTGGTGAATTAAAGTTTTTCTTAGGTCTCCAAATTTCATAATCTGATAAAGGCATTTTTACCTCTCAAATTAAATACATAAAACAAATGCTAAATAAATTTCAAATGGAAGATTGTAAACCAATAGGAACTCCCATGGTTACTGGATGTAAGTTGAGTAACACAGATGATTCTAAGAATGTTGAGCAGAAAATATACAGATCTATGATTGGTAGTCTTTTATGTGTAACAACTACAAGGCCATATGTAATGAATGCAGTATGTAAAGTTGCTCATTTCAATCATCTCCAAAAGCTTCTCACTTGCTTGCAGTTAAGAGGATTCTTAGATATCTAAAAGGAACATCAGATTATGGCTTATGGTATCCCAAAGGTAACAATATTGATTTATATGCTTTTACAAATGCAGATTGGGCAGGTTGTGTAGATGATAAAAAAAGCACAAGTGGGGCAGCATTTTATCTGGGAGGATGTTTGGTAATTTGGTTAAGTAAGAAACAATCAACAATATCTCTTTCTACTGTTGAAGAAGAATATATTGTTGCTACAAATTGTTGTACACAGATATTATGGATGAAACAAATGCTAGTAAATATACATGTCACTTATGATGATCCTATTACTATTTCCTATGACAATACAAGTGTTGATTAGCATTTCCAAGAATCCAGTTATGCACTCAAAAACAAAACATATTCCAATTAAGTTTCATTTTCTTAGAGAGCAGGTTTTAAACAATACTATCAAGCTGGAGTATGTTAGCACACATTGTCAAATCGTTGATATATTCACTAAGCCTTTGCCTCAGCAACAATTTGAAAATATGAGGGAACAATTAGGTGTTTGTTGTATGTAATCTCTGACATTTTTGTTATCAAAGTGATGCTCAACCAACATATCAGATTTGCAGATTTTCAATGATAGACTTCTATTGACACGTTCAGTTTTGATTACAGATTGGTTACAGCTTTCACAAGTATTTTTGTTAGGGGGAGTGTTCTCAGATCATGTTGTTTGATTCTTTGCCATCGATGAAAAAAGGGGGAGAAGATGTATATGTTTTCCATCAATGACAAAGGGGGAGTTTGTTGGTCTGAATGAGTTTGTTTGTCATTGATGTAAAAGAATGTCTATTAGCAATGAATTTGAAAGAAATATGGGAATGCAACAGAAATCGTGAAGGAGACACAGAAATCCTTGTCTTCAAACAGAAAGCTTATTACGTTCACAAAAAATGGGCATTAGCATTAGTTATTATTATTATTATTATGGCTAAATCAATTTGTTATCCATCATGCGCTTGATTCCAGGTGTCAAAGAATGGTTCCAATAACCATCAATAAATAAAGAATACAGTTCCAAAGTTTGTTAAAATGAGTTAATGCTTAATGAATTGGTTAATGCTGCGCTACCCAAAATCGTTTTTTAAACTATATTATGGTTTACACAGTTGAAGTTTGTGAAAACTGATCAAATGTATGGTATATATGTAAACGGTGCTGTGAGAAATAGTGAAAAGGTATGGTGAATAAGGAGATTAGATCAGCGAAGTAAACATCGCAGTATTCAGCACAATGAATTGGTGAAACAAAGAGCCATGAATGTGAGGAATAACGCAACATATTGAACGCAGCACAACATATGAATTGGAGAAAACACAGATGCAGTGGAGTGAATATAGAAATGTATACTGTGTTGTGAGTAAGGAAATTGTATAGAATAGAGCCTGTCATGAATAAAGAAATTGTATAAAATGAAGCCTATCACGAATAAGGAAATTGTATAGAATATACAAGCGTAGTGAATGACTTGGAGAAGACAAATACTCAGCAATGGAGAAGAGTGGGAGAAGATGCAGCCAGAATTGAAGAAAAATACAGAGCTATGAAGAGGTTGACTACATTGATTAAAGAAACGTTGCTATGAATTGGTTTTTATTGATGAGCCAAATGGTAAATTTCTCTTTAACAAATTAGTTGAGTATGTGTTATGTATAGGAAAAATATTGCAAGTTCTGCAAATTAAATTCATTTTTTGAGTACTGAAGTTACTGTAGATTGGTTTAATAAAATGATTGAAACATAGATCTGTAAATATTGATAAAGATCAATCAGATACTAAATACACATGATAATCTTTGAATATATTACTTACTGCGTAACTGAAGAGAGTTTGAGACAGATTGTTGATTTGACAGAGATGTTCTTGACAGGATGGTTACTGACTAAAAGTGTTTGAGAGACTCTTGTGACAGAATGGGGATGTTGTGATTGAATGAGTTGTTATTAAAAGTTTATATTTGATACAGAATGGATCTAAAAAGATAACATGTTTGGTTTAAAAGTATGTGAAACAGGTTGATGCCTATATTACAGGGAGGAAGGGAGGAGCTAGGGAGACTGGAAGTCTCATTCCAAGTTGAAGCTTGCATTCAGACAGTAGGAGCTGTCTTTCTGTAAGAGCTGAAAATAAAGAGGTAGTTGCCTGAGGTAGTAGCCTCAACTGAGTTGTTTCTCAGATAAAACATGATGTAATTAAATTTGCTTGCTTTACATCCATAAGAAGAAGAAGAAGTTTTTCCCTTTTTGGGTTTCCTCATGAACATTTTGTGTCTCTTTCCATTTTATATGTTTGATGGTTATAAGCTGCATTAAAAATATATACAAAATTATAAACAACTAATTCACCCCCCCCCCCCCCCCCCCTTCCGTTGTTGACTTGATTAACAGTATCCTGCTGCAATTCCCCACGACGGGAAATATTTTTGGTTTCGCCTTCCCCTCGACCCTTCGCATGACCTCTCCTCTCTCTTTGCTCCACTTTTGGCACTAAGAAACACTTAGGTTTCAATGGAGAATAATCAAGGAAATGCAGAGACAACTATATCAAATCAACTATGTCGGATATTAAAATCCACCTGGGCTAGATATATGAATTGGTATGCACTGGTGTCAAGGAAAGCAGGGTTGCTGCTTCAGATGTTAAGTATTTGGAAAACCAAATGGGTTGCAACGAGTCCAAAATTGATGATAATGACTCTGACCTCCGTGAGCTTATGTGAAGAGTGGATTTCATAAAAGAAGAAGTTCATAAATTGACAAACATGAACCAATGACCTCGCTCGTTAGACATGTTTACAGGCTAGAAAGAAATAAAAAGTAGTTTGCTTCACCATGACTTTAAGATATTTTGTTAAATAATGAGTTTATCAAAATTTACCCTAGAATGGATCTAAGTTATTTCAAAAAACATCCAAGAACCATCTATATTTTAGTTATTAGTGTAATTATTTTAGTTTCTTTTCTTTATAGCAGTTTGATACTATGGCAACTCTTTTATAAAGATAGCTGTGCTCAGCTTTTTTAGATATAAATATTTCTTTAGTTTTTGTTAAAAAGACACAATAATAAAAATAAAATATATAATAATAATAATAATAAAAGAGTAAAGACTAGTCCACTTATATGATAAAGATAAGAATAATAGATTAAAGACTCGTCTACTTGTATGATAAAAGATAATGAGAATAAGAAGCCGTCACGGAAAGATTACTAGTGTTTGACACGTAGTTCCATCTACCAATGGCACCGACCATCGATTTAGTGGATTATTTCCGTAACAAGAAACATATTAAGACCTTACATTAATTGGAAGATTCTCCTAACTACCAAATATTGCATTTAGATGCCACAATTGCGGTGGTACAATTTTCAGCCTTGACTAACTATACTGGGTAGTAGGTACAGTGAAAATTCAAATCGTTTCACGGCCCACAGGTCCCAACTTCCCAACTTCCCACACCAATGTCGGCGACGTTTTGTGGTTTTACAATTTCAACAACTGCCAGCGGCTAATTACTCTCGTGCTTTTTAGTTATATATACATCGACTCTGTTAGCAGAAACACACGCCAGGATTGCATTCGATTTGAAAGCTTCTCAGCTGCCATTTCTTTGCAAGCTTAGTATTAGAGAATATCTTCTTGTTTCAGAGGAAACAATGTCACTACGACTATCTTCAGGCAGCCTTGTTTTTCTTCTCTGGTTAGTTGCTTATTTGGCTGCCATCACAAACGCAGAAATATGCCATCATACCTTCGTTGTAAGTTTGCTTATTCTGATTCACTACTATTTTCAAGATTATTTTTGCATATCCATATAATTCTCATGTGAAACAAAGATATATGTAATATTTCATGTTTTCAATGGCACAGATTGAACGAAAGACAATTAACAGGCTATGCAAGCAACATACCATAGTTTCCATCAATGGCCAGCTACCAGGTCCAACTCTGTATGTCTATAGCGGAGATACTGTTGTTGTAACAGCTATCAACAGAGCCCAGTACAATGCCACTCTTCACTGGTATGCCAAAGCTTCAACGAAACTATTTGAGAATAGTACATTCATATTTGAGAATAGTATATTCTACATGTAGATCATTATGAGACAAGACTTGTCGTTGATTATGTCAGGCATGGCGTGAGGCAGTTACGCACAGGGTGGGCCGATGGACCGGCATATATTACACAATGCCCAATTCAACCAGGTGAAATCTTTACATACAGATTCACCATTACTGGACAGGAAGGAACCCTGTGGTGGCATGCTCATATCTCATGGCTCAGAGCGACGGTATATGGAGCTATAGTAATCTATCCTATGAGAGGAAGCTTTTATCCTTTTCTTAAACCCCAAGCCGAAATCCCTATTCTAATAGGTAATGAGTTAATGTATTAATGAGATTCAATACAAAAAAATTTGCAGCTCTAATGTTCATATATATTGATTCAAATTAATTAGCAATAACTTTGTTTTTAAACAGGAGAATGGTGGAACAGAGATCCCATCTCTGTTGTCAATCAAGCGAGTCTTACAGGCTCTGCGCCCAATATATCAAACGCCTTCACCATAAATGGACAGCCAGGGGACCTGTATCCTTGCTCCGCACAGGGTATGGAGTGCTTCAGAAAAAAGTATATAAATTGTACTGTTGTGTTGAAAAATTTACATATAAATTAAAGGATTTTTTTGTTCCATGGATGCAGAAACGTTTCGTGTTTCTGTACAACATGGAAAAACCTACCTTCTGCGAATCGTCAACGGTGCACTCAATGACGAGCACTTTTTCAAGATAGCAAACCACGAACTTACTGTCGTAGCGGTGGATGCTTGCTATACTAAGCCATACAAAACGGATGTAATCGCTATCGCTCCAGGTCAGACTGCTGATGTTCTTCTCACCGCCAACCAGCCTGTAGGCAAATACTATATGGCTGCCCGAGCATACAGCACTCAGACAGCCGGAAATTTCGACAATACCACAACTACTGCCATTTTAGAGTACGTTGGAGGTCAGAATTCAAGGCGTCCTATTCTTCCTAGGCTTCCATTCTACAACGACACTGCAACT